>LGRX02027509.1:0-25325 GCA_001247695.2 Cymbomonas tetramitiformis | reverse complement strand
CGCACTGCATCTGCATCGAGCGCATCGTAGCCCTGCTGCCTGGTGTTGACTGACTTGAGCATCTTCCTCATCTCCCCCAGGCGCACGTACTCCTGGGCAGCGGCATTCTCGGAGAACACCCTGCCAGGCCCCCCAAGACCATCCCCCACTGGGTAGTACTTGGTGTTGGAATCCAGCGAGACGAGCTCCAGAGGTGGTCCCTTGCTGCCATGTCGACCATATCGCCGGAGTATGCCATCCGAGAGGGACTCCATGTCCACTGGGCAGAGGTACCTGAGCAGCTGGTATGTCCAGACACCAGTGCTCTCATACCAGTGAGGGAGTTGGAGCTCGTCCAGCAACTCCTCACTATTGTACACGAGCGCATGATCCAACGTGCAGCGCATCAAATCGAGGTACTGCGTGGCTGCGCTCGGTCGGACACAGAGGACGCGCTCCTTCAGGTCCCACATAAGGGTGCCAGTGACCTCACCACTGGGGTACTTGAACAACGCCTGGAGCGTGTCCTGCAGTTTCTGGATCGGGTTGAGGTCGAGCCGCGATCTGCCTCTCTCCCTAGGCTTGACGACATCCTGCTTGCTGGCAGAGGACGGTACGTGCGTCATGTAGCTGCCATCGAGCACCCAGCGGTCCTTTTCCTCGTCGTGATCCAGCTTCTGGTCCACGTGCAGCCAGCCAGTTAGGGGGCATCAGCTGGTCCACCGTCACCCACTTCTGCTCGAGACAACGGGCGAATTCCACGCAGACATGATCTTGGGAAGGTCTGGTCGGCATGTCCTGGGCTGGGTCCTGAAGGATGCGGCAGAGACGCGCGACATGGTGCCGGTCCAGGTACAGTCTCTGATCCGCCCAGTTGTAGTCGAGAGGGGCGTCCAGAGACGGACGATCCCCAGCAACCTGGTCCTCAGTGACCCACCTCGCGTGTCCACCCTTCCAGGGGTTCGGCTCTTTGTAAAATTGTTCGAGCATGCGCTCCGATGCTGCCTGTACGGCGGGCGCCAGAGACGCCAGGTCACTCCTTCGGCCGCCTTCGAGGGGACACGTCCGATGGCGACACCTTTCCTCGAGCTCCGCTCGCGTGATGGCTCGAGGTCGTGGGCGCTCAGCAGGAGGTCTTGGCGAAGGCGCTGGTGACCCCAATGGTGACTCGTCATTGTCATCGATGTGCTCAAGCTGAATCCCAGAAGCAGCAAATCTCTCCTCCCGTGTGCTCAGTGGTGGGTGCTTTAGCCACTCACACTCCATTCCCTGTCCAAAGATTTCCGACTTCAGACACACCGCTGGGTCCACCCGCCTGGGCAGGTCGGGACGCCTGGGTGGCGTCATGTCAACCAACGGAAGCACCACCTGAGCATCCATGCCCAAAATCGTTGGCGCATGTGACACGGCCACGCCACTTCCAAGCTTGATGTCGATCATCAAGGAGTTCTTCAGCGGCCCGGTGCCTATCAGCAGATCCCAAGAGTTCTCGGGCTCGAAGGTCACGAAGGCGTACAACCGGTGAAGCGTCATGTGCGGTGTGCCCGCAGCCAGTATGACGTCCACATAGCAGTAATGCGTGAACATCGTAGGGCTGTTGTCACACCTGGTGACCTTGGCGCCGGTGCTGGCCTCGTACACCGTGAGGCCCAGCCGCCTCACGACCGCGATGGAGATGATGTTGCAGTTGGCGCCGGTGTCCATGAGGATTGCCCGATACAGCATAAGCTCACCACCAGACGACACCAACGCCAGACCCTCATACAGGGTGGCATTATTCTGCAACTTGCAGATGGGCTGAACCTGAGTCATCAGCATCACCTGCTCGTCGGTCAGGTGCTGCTTCACCTTCGCTCTCAGCGCGTCGTAGGCGCGGGTCTTGATGGTGCCAGCTCGTACATGTCCATGGTCGCTGAAGTCAACCACCCCCAGGTCGTTCACACAGGCAGCGGCTGCACACCGGGTGGCGGCACTGTCGACCACGCCGTCGGGCATCTCGTCCAGCGGCACCTCCTCGATCGTGCGGTGTTCTGCACTATCTGCTCCCTCTCTTTAAGAGTAATACCCCCTGCACCACTGTGGCGTGCGCGTCCTCAAGTTCATGCTCGTTGACCTCGGTGGGTTGCTCTGTCGCATTATTCGGCTCGTTGCCCATGAGCTCCTCCAGCGCCAGGAGGTTCTCGATGTCCTTTGGGAGGTCGATGGCGTGCTGGGATATCAAGATGGCCGCAATCTGCGAGCAAGTGCGCACGGAACTGCGAAGGTTGGACGCCAGCAGGTGAAATTTCCTGCTGAGGACGTTGGGAGGAACGGCTCTGGGCACCTGAGCGGCCTTGTCGAACTCCTCCGGCGTCTTGACCTGGAAGCTCTGCATCTTCTGAGTGCTGCCCAGGGCGACTGCGGCCCTGGCCTGGAGATCTGGTGCGTGACTGATGCCAACATCATGACTATCTTCCAGCCCATCATCAGCGGGGCAGTCCTTCTCATTCTCCTCATACTCAGCCTGCTGGTTGAAGTTGGAGTTGTACTCAGTCTCAGCATCGCTGTCCTCTGACTGGGCCTGTGCATTGGCGCCCTTGTCCCCCTTTGGAGGTGTCCCTGTCTGAAGGCCTGTCAACTCTGCAGCGAGCTTCTCCTTGACCTCAGCGCTGGCCGCCACCTGCTGCTGCTGCTGCTGCTGCGGTTGCTTCTGCTTGGCCTCTGGCAGCTTAAGCCACTCCTTCGTGGTGATCCCCATCTTGTGGTTGTCGAAGCGGTGCGCGATGTTGTAAGCACGCATCTGGGCATTCTTGACCTCATTCGGCCACCTCGAGTTCTGCCTGTCCTTGTGGAAGTTCGGAGGCACGCGGGCATCACGGCACCCCGTGTAGCAACGCTCTGGAGTGTGGGGCAAGCGTGTGAAGCACCAATCACACTGGAATTCCTTCGAAGCGTCAGGTGGTGGCACCTTGCCGTAGGTAGGCTTCTGGCGCTCTGCATTGTTCACCTCCCTCGAAGGCTTCTTGGCGTCATCACCACCATGCTGTGTTGGCTCCTTCTTCCTGGGGTCCCTGCGTCTGTCTCCAGTCTTGGGGGCAGAACCAGAGCGCCTCATGGCGGACACTAGTGCAGCCAGGTCAAGCCCCAGCTGCCTGGCCTCGTAGCAAGAGTACACGCAGGTGAGCCTGCGAACCAGCTCCTGCTGCAGTGTGAGAGCCCAAGACTCCGCATCGTTCTTCAGCTTGTCCTGCACCTCCACGATGACCTCCAGGTCCTCCCATGTGACCTTGTTGGGGGCAGGATGACTGACTCGTAACTGCTCGGACACGCGATCCCGGTACTCTTTGATGCGCAGACCCTTGATGCACTCCTCGATGTCCTGCCTGACAATGGGGTCCTCAACCATCTTGCCGACGTTGAGCGCTGCCTCCCTGCGGCGACAGCTCTTCACGTAAGCGAGGCCGTCCTGCTCGGTGGTCTGCGACTTGGCTATCAACAGGTCCTCCTTCTCCTTGGTGCCCTTCATCAGGAACTTGGCTTCGAGCTCTGCAATGAAAGCCCTCAAGGCCCAAAAATAGTGAGAATTCTCCGTGCCATCTGTCCCCGTGAGACCCTTAGTGGAGGTTCCCTCGCTTTCCCACTCATCAGACTCTTCGCCATCGGCATCGCCTTCCTCGAACACCTTGCAGACTGCCCATGTCGCTCCTGGCGCCAGCTCATGGAAAGGAGGTTGTGCGCAGCGCACTGAGCCCTGAAAAGCGTCTCTCGTGGTGAGATCCTTCAAGACATGACACGAGTGTGAGGCCATGATGCCATCCTTCAGATATGCAGCGCACCACCAGTCATAGGCGACTGAGGTTGAATGATCGTCCCCTGCTAGGAACGAGGGCAGGCTATCCCACAACGATCTGTAGTCTGGCTTGGAGTCAACGAAAGCCTTCTTCGCCTGCTGACTGAGCGCGTGAAAAGTCGCTGACCTCATGTGCCTGCGCTTCCTAGCCTCGTAAGCCCGCTGTACTTTTGCTACCATGTCAACGAAACGCCTGATAAAGAGCGCCCTATCCTCGTTCTTGCCACCAGTGTAGTGGAGCTTGACATCATCCGTGTCAAGCGTGTGACTATCCTTGTCATAATGATCCATCTCGTCTACGTCGTCAAACGCAAAGAGGACCTGATTGGCTGCAGGCTCTGAGGCTGCTGCTGCTGCTGTGAGCGCTGTTGCTGCTGGTGATACCGGTGTGGAGGGGATGGATTCTGGACCCGACCCCTCTGTGCTCATATATCCCGTGTCAAGATCCTGACTGACCCTCTCTCGCGCCAGTCGTCGTGCGTGCCTCACGATCTCTGGACTGGGCAGAGGCAGCGCTTGGCTCCGCCTCACCCTCCGTGGTAAAGTACTGCGTTAATGCTCAGCAAGTGGGACCAAGGAAGAGTCCCCTCCCTCAGCGCAAAGCTCGTTCACCAGCAGACTGGAGGCCTGATTCAGGCTGGTTTAGGCCAGTGCACTGAGTGCCCCTGGATTCACCTCGCGCTGACCAGGCAAAAATACGCGGTGCGTGCAGCCAGCGCAAGCCCAGAGGTCCAGCACCACGTGTAAGCGCTCTGAATCAGCAGCAGATGTAGGACGGAAGCTTAATTCAGACTGGTTTGGACCAGTGCACTGAGTGCTCCTGGATTAGCACCGTTCTGAACAAGCGGAAGAACGAAACGCGTGCAGCCAGCAAAAGCCTAAAGGTCCAGCACTGTGTCTCAACGCTCTGAATCCGCAGCAGATGCAGAATATTCGTGCAAGGAGGGCTTAAAGCTGGGCCAGTGTGCTGAGCACCCCTGGATTAGCTGAGCCAAAGTTCATCAAGAGCACAGAGAATATGAGGACAACTCCTCTTCCACCACGGCACCAGGAATAGCACAAACACGCAGCGGTGTGAGCTAGGCCAGTGTGCTGAGCACCCCTGGATTCACAACACCACTGCTAATCAAGGGTACCGGAGTTGGCATGGAAGTTCACCCCCCGGTCCAGTAAGCAAGAACAAAGTCGCCACACAGAGTTGGGAGCTAATAAGCCAGTGTGCTGAGCACCCCTGGATTCGCAACACCACTGCTAATTCAGAAGGTCACTGGTGATATGAGGGCCTCACCAGCTAACCAATACTGTAGAAAAGATAAAAGAATTCTCCCACACATTATGATAAAGAACTAGAAAGTCCCTCCAGTGGTAAGCAGCACTCCAGGCTGGGCAAGTAATTAACTCTGAATCCACCAGATAGCTGTATCACACCAGTGAATATTGCATAAAAAGACCACTCACTTGTCGCCTTCAGAGCTAATGTCGCCGCTAGTCCTCTGGCAAGCTCTTTCCTACTTCAGGTTTAGGCCAGTACACCAGGGGTGTCCCTGGATTAACCGTCAGACAGGGTGGAGCTGCCAAAGAAACCGTAAGGTGAAGTTCCAGACATAGAGCAGCAACTCACTGCTAATCCGCTTTTAACTAGTAAGTCCAGGCTGATGCCGCCGCTGATTGGCTCCCAGGTCACACACTTGCCTTTCAGTTAGGCCAGTACACCAGGGGTGCCCCTGGATTCACTTCAGACAAGGTGGCCAGCTGGAGAAACCACTGAGAAGTAGCTCATCAAGGTGCACATTCACTGCTGATCCACTCTTAGCTAGTAAGTCCAGGCAGATGCCGCCGCTAATTAGCTTCCAGGTCACGCACACTTGCCTTTCAGTTAGGCCAGTGCACCAGGGGTGCCCCTGGATTCACTTCAAACAAGGTGGCCAGCTGGAGAAACCACTGAGAAGTAGCTCATCAAGGTGCACATTCACTGCTGATCCACTCTGTCGCCGCCGCCGCCCAAGCTCATTCCGTGCTGGTTAGCTCTAAACTGAAGAACACCTGTTAGCAGTTAGGCCAGTGCACCAGGGGTGCCCCTGGATTCACTGCAGAACAAGGTGCTGAGCATATCACCGGATAGAAGAAGGCCGCTCATCAACCAGTGAATTCAGAGCTGATCCGTTGCCGCCGTCGCTGGTGACCTCTTTCAGTGCAAGTACCACCAAGTTCAGGGAAGAAGAAGGGTCCGCCAGTGCACCGTGGGTGCCCCTGGAGTCGCCTGACTTCCGAATCCGCTCTTACAAACTGCTGCTGACTTCTCGCCAAAGGGTCTTTACTTCTGGATTAACACTGAAATAAAAAGCCGCTCCGCGCAGGACATTATTGTTTTGAAAAAGTATAAAAACAGCAGTAAAATATATTCATCAAAATTGGTATAATAACCACAAAATACGAATTATTGTGCACAAAAGCTGTGAGCAGAACTGTCTTAGCACTCTAGCACTGGCACGCGAACAGCCACCTAGTACTTGCGAAGCAAAACAATAACGAGTCCACTAGCCTGACCTACGGTCAGAGCTTACTTATATCTCAATGCTCTGTCACATTTCCCAAAACTGTAACGGGTTCTAGCCCTCAAATCTTCATCTGGCCAATGGAAAGTCATTATTCCATGCCAGCTCTAACAATGTTACCGTTTACCACATTCTGACTGACACGTCAGTGGCAAAGGAGTCACTGCCATCTTCATCTTATCATTCCCTGGTCACCCGATAATGACCATATCTTCTCTGGCAGGTTTGCATCTCTCAAGCGGTCATCTTAGCAAAGCCTGTCACGCTGTCACCTCTGTCACGCGTGTCACCAGCTGAACAAACCCGGCGCGGTACCATGAGAAGCCGGCGTTTGTTACAACGGAGTCTTCTGCGAGCATTCGTCCCGAGCCGTATATGAATAACACAAGTTCGGGGTATCTTGACACTGGGTAAGGAACTTGACACTGGGTAAGGAACTTGACACTGGGTAAGGATTACTATATCGTGACGGGGTAGCTTCGGTTTATCATAAGGATTGGTATCGATTGCTGATGGACCGACAATGCTCTCGACGAGATTATCGGTGAATTATTGTAATCACTGTCACTATCGTCATTCGCGGCAGGTGTGGCCAAACTATCAGCACCACTCGATTTCAGAATCCACATTTAATTTTCGCTTGAATCTTGTAATGTCCATTGACTGGTCATCGTCAGTTATATTTATCGTCCAATATGCGCATTCCAACTACTGATATCATCAGTGATATGCTAACCATCGATATAGGTATCGATCGCGATATATATATAGTTATTTGCGATAACCATCGATTCGATGTATGGTCTAATGAACATGTATGTGATGGGGGCCTTGTGAGATGGGGGTCGATCTTGCACTCGATTCAATGAAATAACGTGTAGACAATTTAGGGACGCGTGTTCGGATGCGACTGGCGACTTGTGGGACGGATACCGCGGTTGATTAGCAATTAGCCAAATTGGGGATACCGGGGGATTGGCATTCAGCAATGGCTGAATGTCGATGACCTATTTCCTTAGCGTATGCACCCTCTTCCATCTCTGCAACACAGTACAAGCTGCCCACACGCCGGTCCATGATGCATATTTGTGGAAGCGCCCTTTTTTTGTCGCGAGGGGTATTTTTTTTCTGTCGTGTCGCAAAAAGATCCGATTATACGCAACGACGGTTCGCAGCTTTTTCAAAAAGGATGCTGCAAGGTCCTGCGTTTCCCTTATAGGAGCGAAACAGGTTTTCCTGAAAAAAAAGTGGCATCGACATACACGATACTACCAGAACTGTCTCAAGTGTCAGTGCTTAACTTTTTTGGCCCCCTTTTTACGGAAACAGTGTGATTTCCCCGACAGATCGAGAGTAACCGCCCATATATAATTGTGTTGCAGTCCACCCCGGTCACCTTTATATGGCTAGCCGGAGAGTTATATCAATCGATCGAGCAGTGCCGCCAATCAGAGACGCATAGAATATTCCTGGGCGTAGTATCGAATTATGGATATTCATGCAGAAGTTATCAGCGCGACAGATTTCAGATGGCCTATATAAGATATTTCCGACCGATCGCGCATAATCGCCAATCAGAGACGCCATGAGATTAGATAAACTCCATGAATATGGGTCACACGCGAAATATCATAAGCTGACTGTGCACGTAGAAGTTTTCGGTGCTACAGATTTCAGGGTGGCTTACATGAGATATTTTCGACCGATCGCGCGTAACCGCCAATAAGAAGTGCGAGCACCTTAGATAGGCACCATGAATATGGGACGACAAGGAAAAGAGATCGCGCGACAAAAGCGAGATGGTTTGCAGACGCTGGCTACGCCAATCAGCGACGCGATCAGTTTCAATTTATATGTTGGTCAATTAAAAAACTGCACCACAAAAAGCCCTTAACCCTTAAGCCGGTATCTGGGTCAGATCTGACCCAGAAGCGATGGCAAAGTATATGCTGCTTGGGCAATTGCGGTTGCATACCTTGCATGATTTATGCACTGGGTATTTACACGTACACCGTTGTGTGCATATGTAAGCGTAGCGTACTTGTGCGGGGCACGTATGCATAATATATATCGCACGTACCCGCATATTTGTCGCGAGTCAGTTGCACATTTGTACGTTTTTTGCGTAATTTTATCTTGCAAACCATACAAAACGCGCCTAAACTGCAACGTTATACTTATCTACGGCTCATCTACAAGCACGCGTTGCATCATGGGCCATGTCCCGATCATTATGTAAGTGATTGGTGGCTATCATCATGGAATATGACCCATAGTATCGCAAAAATCACCACACGTGTCCCTTAAGTATGGAAAACATTCCTTAAGTATGGAAAACATTGTGAAATATATGTATTTTTAGTGTTTTTTTTGGCATAAATCCACAGAAAACGATAGGCAGATGAACGCACATCGGTGCAAGTGAATCATCCTTGGAACGTATCATCAAGGTCGATGATTTAATTCCAAAATTGTGCAAAAATATGTCGAGCAGATGTCGTCAACAATGACGATGAAATTAAATCGTGCCTGTAAAATCGAAAACATTCTAACCATGTGCGCATATAAGAGTGGATATATTCGACATATATCGACATGTAGTGTCGCAAATACTTGGTAATATAGGTATGCAATAATTAGTAAAGCAAACGGGCATTTAGTGACTAAGCATACATCGCAAAAATCCATTCTCACAGCACATATAGAAAACCCTCGAATTCTAACCACCGGCTTAAGGGTTACGTGTGGCGTCGTGGCGACAAATGCGATGCGACAGAATACAGGCTTTCGCAACATGCTGACATGGCATGGTATTTGCGACACGGTGCTTTCTTTCGTCGCACAAAGATTACAGTGTCACAGTTGAATGCCACACCCGAAACCATATACCGTCCCCTACTGTCCCATTTTACACCTGTCGAGAACATGTGTAAAATGGGACAGTAGGGGAACAATGGAATCCCACTGTGGAACTACATTACATGGTGACCTCAATACAGTCGGTCAGAGACGAAAGGTGGCACCAAAAAAGCTCTGTACCGAGACACTGTTGCGCCATCCAGACATGCGACCTCCATCGAATAATCGCACATCCCACCCGAGCCCCGGATCATGACAACCAATCGGCATCCCACATGAGCGGGGTCATCGATGGCAACATGCGATCACGTCAAAGTATTTTTGAACCACGATCCTAAAGAACTCCTCATAGTTCAAGCCGCCGCAACTGTCTCCAGATACCTGCCAGCCAGTACTTAAAAAAAAAAAACACTTCTTCGGGCCCGTCGCTCGTCAGCGGCCTTTTACGCTCGCAAGGTATATTTTTCGCATTCTCCATGACCACTTTCCCGCCAGATCCGTCCCGCCCCCCTATAGATAGTTCTTCCGCCCGCCAGACTGTCCGCATGTTGTGCGTTGGCATCTTCCAGCGCAGCGCTGGATATGGGACGTGTTCTAGAGGAGCCGGCAATCCTCTAGATATTTTTCGCAGCGGAATATGTTTTTAAGGTGACCTGCCCGTTGTTTCCTCCTTAACTGTCTGCGACTTCTACATCCTTCGTTAATTAATTTTCTTTCAGAACATTTCTCTCGCACCCTGCAATGAACACTGAAAACGACAGGCCAATGCACGAGCGCGTTTTACGCGCTGTGCAGTCGTATTGTAGACATTCCAGTCCTATCGTTCCAGCGGTTCAAGCTTTTGACATTTCCGAGGAATGGTCATATGAAAACCTGCAGGTTGCTTTTCTGTAGTTTGTGCTTTCCTACCACGTTCGCCACTTCCACAGGGTTCGTTCATGTGGGGGGTGCACCCCGAAGATGACTCTCGCGTTCGTCATCCTTTCAAACCTTCCTCTGGCCAGCAGAATGTTTCGCCTGCCCGCAGACCGTTGCAGTCGGCGGACAACCTGCCTGCGCACTCGCCTCCGCACAGCCCTCTGCCTACCAGTCTGCATGTCCACTTTCCTTCGAAAAGCCCTGTGTCTAAGAAGGCGAAAAGCACGGGCAAGGAGACCGTCCTTCCAGCCCCTCCTGCGCCGGCTTCCACGAACAAGGTAATTCTTTCCCCCCGTTCTGCTAATTTGTTCCTGTCCTGCCAAATGTTCATGTCCTGCCATGTGATTGCACATGATCTTTCACCCTATCCCCTGCGATGTCCGAGGGGAAGACATGCTCGGAAGGTATATTAAAGTGTCCTAGCGTGCCCGCTAATGTGAACGACCTCCACCGGACTAGGCCGTGGAAACAGTCACTGGGCCGGCAACTCTCCGCTCTGGTCGGCGGGGGGCGGTTAGCTCGCGAGGGCGCCGTCCATCCAGGAGTAAGTACCAACCGTTGAATTTTTTTCCTTTCGCCAGGACTGACCGGGCTTGCTGTGCATGTATTCGTGCTGGTTTTTCTTTGTTGCTGACTGTTTGCTCGTGTATGGCAGGTTCCATCTCACCGTTCACCGTGGATCCGTTTGGCCGGGCGGGTCCCTCTCTCTGTCTGCTTTCCAAGAACACCGAAAGCAAGGGGAGGAGTCCGGGATCCGTTTAAAGCGTATCACCCAGTCCAAATATTCACGAACGTACGGCTGCAACACCCACGCGACCGCCGATGGGCTTGCTTGCCCATATGCCGGGAAGTACGTCTTAGATCCCGATATTGGTGTATGATGGGATGTTTTTCATAACGGCTACCCCCACTCCACTTCACTTTCCAACGTGCCAGAAGTTGGCATCTCTGCACGGTTTCGATCCACCATGCAAGAAATTGCTGCCGCCCACCGTGGAAAGCCCTCACTCGTCCTCGATGCTGTCGTGAAGAAATTCTGGGATGGGACTCAAGAAAGCAAGTCTGAGCTACCGAATCTTAAGCAAGTACAAAACTATGTCACCCGATTGAAAGCTGCCGATAGCCAGGCCATCGACACCGTTGCCCAGCTGTCTGAATATGTTCGCAGCCATTCCATGCCCGACACCTTTGATTCGTTTGCCCAGTGGGCATCTCACCAAGAGCGTCACGCCTCTTTCATCGTCTCCTATGGCAGGTTTCGTTTTCCCCTTCTCATCGTGTCTCCTGTATCCTTTAAATGTTTGTTTGCTTTTTGTCTATTGGGCTCAAGGTGGGGTAACCCACCGTAAGAACGCCTTACGGTGGGTTAACCATAGCGTAGTTTGTTAACACCATACTGCACATCGAATGGTCTCAAATATGGTCGATCATATGTGATTTCACAACTAGACATTCATGTTTAGCTGGACAAAGCCGAATGGCATGTACTTGTGATCGGATATATCCGCGGTATCATCCATCCCAATATACCTCCGATGGCACGTTCGGTGCCGTGATCCCAAATGCACACAAACGTAGCCCGATTTCTACGTTATATCCACGATGCCAATGTGCGCATGGGTGTACTTCGTGAAGTTTGATCTATTTCTACCACCTTGAGTCAATACTTCGCGAGAAACATGCATATATATATCCCCGTATAGACAAAATATCGTCATTTTTGCCCTTAAGTATGGAAACATATTGATATTGCAAATGTTTTTTTTTGTTTTTTTTTCTTAAGTTACTTGTGTTGAGTGATATACTCGATATATCGAATGGCGCCAAGTATAAGAAACATTTGTTATGGGCCATAGTTCATGAAAATATTGTGATAGGTACATTCCGAATGTGATGGGCATGTTCAAAATCTACCCAAAGATGTAATAATTGGGTAACCCACCGTAAGAATTTGAGGTGTTTTTTCGCTTGACCCCTTGTTATTAACACGCATATTAGACGCATCTATACAGTATGTAAAGTACTTTTTTCAAGTCCACGCACTAATATAACCCCCAAAGTGTGTCGAAAAGCATGGGTTTGCCCAAGTTGGCACATTATGCTAGCTCTAACATGCGGTTTTCGAATGTCTTTTACGGTGGGTAAACCCACCGTAAGGTGCGCCCAATAGACATTTTGTTCTACCTATTGCCCTCCTTTTTTCTTCATCCTGTTTACGTTTTTCTTAATGGGCTTCCTTGCATTTCGTATTCCGTATCCCCGGCGATGTCCGAGGGGAAGACATGCTTCGGAAGGTATATTAAAGTGTCCTAGCGTGCCCGCTAATGTGAACGACCTCCGCCGGACTAGGCCGTGGAAACAGTCACTGGGCCGGCAACTCTCCGCTCTGGTCGGCGGGGGGCGGTTAGCTCGCGAGGGCGCCGTCCATCCGGGAGTAAGTACCAACCGTTACATTTTTTTCCTTTCGCCAGGACTGACCGGGCTTGCTGTGCATGTATTCGTGCTGGTTTTTCTTTGTTGCTGACTGTTTATTGCTCGTGTATGGCAGGTTCCATCTCACCGTTCACCGTGGATCCGTTTGGCCGGGCGGGTCCCTCTCTCTGTCTGCTTTCCAAGAACACCGAAAGCAAGGGGAGGAATCCGGTATCCGTTTAAGGCGTATCGCCCAGTCCAAATATTCACGAACGTACGGCTGCAACACCCACGCGACCGCCGATGGGCTTGCCTGCCCCATCTGCCGAGAAGTACGTCTTAGATCCCGATATTGGTTTATGGGATGTTTTCCATAACGGCTACCCCCACTCCACTTCCAACGTACCAGAAGTTGGCATCTCTGCACGGTTTCGATCTGTAACACGATCCACCATGCAAGAAATTGCTGCCGCCCACCGTGGAAAGCCCTCACTCGTCCTCGATGCTGTCGTGAAGAAATTCTGGGATGGGACTCAAGAAAGCAAGTCTGAGCTACCGAATCTCGTAAGCAAGTACAAAACTATGTCACCCGATTGAAAGCTGCCGATAGCCAGGCCATCGTCACCGTTGCCCGGCTGTCTGAATATGTTCGCAGCCATTCCATGCCCGACACCTTTGATTCGTTCGCCCAGTGGGCATCTCACCAAGAGCGTCACGCCTCTTTCATCGTCTCCTATGACAGGTTTCGTTTCCCCCGCTTCTCATCGTGTCTCCTGTATCCTTTAAATATTTGTTTGCTTTTGTTCTACCTATTGCCCTCCTTTTTTCTTCATCCTGTTTACGTTTTTCTGAATGGCTTTCCTTGCATTTCGTATTCCGTATCCCCGGCGGAGTAAATCCGGCAGATGGGGGGCTACTTATGTGCCCGGAGGCACAGCGTGAGCCGATATGTCTATGCGTCCGTATGTGTGTCATCGGGGGTAATCTGGGATTGGCACGATGACAGTGAGATTGGGCTTGAAACCACGATGAGAATGAATACCAGATGTCCGGGGTATGACAGTATGACACTATGACACTATGACAGTATGACAGTATGACACTATAGTAGTATGACAGTACTGTGGGGGGTGTCATCGTGGAACTCAGTCAGACCCTCGAAGAATGGTCAGATTCGCATCGGGGTTGAAAAGACAATGAAATCGAATATCAGATATTAAGGTTATGACAGTATGACGCGCTATGACAGTATGACAGTATGACAGTACAGTAGTATGACAGTACTGTGGGGCAGTCATCGTGTCAGCCTGTCGGCATAACATCTGAATCGAGAATGACGAATCGGAATTAGAAATGAGATCGGATCGGGAACTGAACGTTGAGCCGAAGTGTGACATCGGCTCTCGAGTGGTTGACCCTGCAACCTGAGTGACGAGTGAATAAGTAGAGCACTTGAGAAGTGTTTAGCCTTCAGAACTCGGAACCGAATTATCGTTTGTACCTCAATCTGGCCCTGATCCAGTATATTATAAAAATCCGAATTGTGTACCTTTGCACGTTCAATCAAAAACATATCTCCGAGCATCTGTCGTCGTGCCCCTGGCACATTTGGTATCAGCGTGCTGCGATTTCGCCTCTGCGCAACTCGCCCACGGGCCTTTTGTAACTTCCGTTGTAATACAGGGGGAGAGCTGCACTTCCGGCTATCTGGGCGCAATTTTAGCCTCCGTAAGTACGTTTTTTTTCGTATACAACGGCCGTATCCTTTGGAAAACATCTCCAAAACTTCATATTTTCGCCCCTTAACACTGGGGGCCCAACCAGGCTCAAAAAAGTCAGCATTCGTTTTCCGATCTTAACTTCCAAGTCTGCCCCAGGCTACAAACAACCGTCAGGGAGCACCCTAAAGGGTTTCCCCGGTTTATAGTAGCCAGGAAAACCTCATAGCCCACTTTCTAGAGCCTTAAAAAGGCGAAAAACAGCCAAAAACAGCCCAAAATAGCCGTTTTAGCCCGTTTTCAGCCTACCCCGAAACCTTCCACAGTAGCCCCCACCACCAAAAACTCCTTCCCCAGACCCCATAGAACACCCTAGAACCCCCCAATACCGCCCTCACGGCCACCAGCAGCTGGGAAAGCCCCCCAAAACAGCACTTTTAGTGGCTTCTGGACAGTTTCTGGACAGTTTCTGGACACCTCTGGTTTACCCTCTGGCTGGAATATTTTGGGAGTGTACGAAGTCCGGTTACCTTCTGGGACCTTGCTGAGCTTTCTGGGACCTTGCTGAGCTTTCTGGTTGCAGTTCCTTGACCCCTGCCTGCATACATAGGCACTTGAAATCTGTGTCGCGGAGCCCTGGCGAAAATTTGAGTTCGCCGGTGCATGGCAGTACCCCCTTCGCCAGAAGAATACAGAAGAGCGTGGTGGAAACAAGGACCCATCAAGTGGGTATTCCCTCCAGACCCCACCTACCCACCAGCAGGCGCCTTCTGGCAGAGCGGTCCTTGGAGCGGTCCTCCTTCCCCCTCTTCCTCTGACGACGAGGAGGAGAACTGAGCGCCTGGATACAGTCACGCTGGCTATCCCACCAAGATACCACAACTGGGTGTGGGTTCAGATTGGAAACCTTCTCTTCCGCTACCCGAACTCCCAAGACCTGACAGTCTTCCCCGCGCTCCCTGGCTCGTATCCAGTGCAAGGAATCGAAGAGTGGCCTTGGGTCCCCCCATCACCACCTGGAAGCCCCGCCCCTTCGCCTCCAGCGAGCGACATCGAAGAGGACGAGACTAATTAAATAAAAAAGGCGAGCACTCACCACTTTGCTCACCTGTGGCTATTGCCACACCCAGTCCTTGATCTCAACCAGCTCAGCAATCAGGATGTCACAGCAGACATCAGAGGCATTTCCCAGCATGAGTGTCAGCGCAGAGCAGCTACACCACACTCTGTTCTCTCCCATAACCTTCCCATCGCCCACCACATATGCTTCCGCTCACCCCATTCCACACCCAGGCACCACCATGCCCTACACAGCGGTGCCCCGCCCTTATACTATGCCGGATGGCACCCCCGCACAGGCTGTATGGAACGGCGTCAATTGGGTATTACCCCAATCAGCGCCCCTCGCTGGGGGAGTATCACCAGTGCCGTTCACACTGGGAACCCATCACCCCGTGGGCGCATATCCCACACCGTTCCAACAACAGCTACAACAGCAGCAACAGTGGCTCGCGTACCAGCAGCAGCAACAGCAGTGGCTTCAACAGCAGCCACTGGAACCGATGCAGCAGCAGTTACAGCAGCAGCAGTTACAGCAGCAGCAGCTACAGCAGCAACAGCAGCAGCAGCAGCAGCAGCAACAGCAACCGCAGCCGCCACAACTGCCGCAACATCGACCACAGCAGCCCTATCAGCTGGCACCAGCCACCTCCGCGCTTCATGACTCAGGCGCGGATCCCTCATCGCTGCAGCACTTCATCAGCATCGGCGCCGCGGCCCTGCCGGACCCTCTGCAGGTACCCCTTGACAGCGGGGTTCAGCAGAACGTCTTGGGCGGTACCCAGCTCTTGGTGCGTCACCTTCCCGCGGTGGCGACAACCTCAGAGACTCGCCGGCGTCGGCGTTCCCGAAGGGCATCTTCGGGCCCTGCGACACATGGCAAGCATCTCCCAGGTCCAAGCCACGCACCTGATCACTCTGACCCCGACTCTGGCACGGACATCAGCCGCACCAGCACGGGGACCAGAGGCAGCCGAAGCACGCAGGCACGAGCTGAGCGCAGGCGGAGGGCCGCCCACAGGTCCGGCTCTGACTCGGACGCGAGCAGCCGAAGTGAACACATTCGCAGAGAAGTCCTAGCGGCAGTACAGGCCCTGGACATCTCCGCGGTGCTCTCGAGAGGACTCGCGCTGCCTGGTGCGACGACATCGGCAGGAGTCTCCCCACCAGGCGACCCTCAGGGCAGCGCACAGGGCCTGACGGCGGACCATCTACACGAGGCAGACGCTGCCGCCAGCGTAACCCCTCCTGTGCCTCAGACCGCCGCTGAGACCGCTCCCGCCGAACCTCCCACTCAGGGCCGGCCAAATCCCCATAACATGATGGTGGCCCGCCGGCGACAGTCGATGGAGACGGTGGTGCACGGCGGTGGCAATCCCGACTCAGAGCCCAGAGACTCCAGTTCAAGCGACTCGCCACCAGGCCCCCCTAGTGATCCACCTCAGGATCCCCCTGACGATCCCGCACCAGAGCCCTCCTACCCTCAGTACCCAGAGGTCAGAGCCCTCTTCGTCACCCACGATGGTGGGTCATTGTGGGTGCATCAGTCAGCTGGGGTGCGAGGCGCGGCAACCGTCTCCCTACCATGGGACGAACGCCGCCGGGCTGGGGTGCAGGGCGACGCCATCTTGTTCAGGATCATGCACCTGCTGGGAGCGCCGCTGACTGCATATGCGCGCATGGGGGGCCGGCTACACCATGCACCCCTACCCCTTACCAACCCTCGTGTGGAGACCTGGGTCCTTATGGTCGACCGCGAGGTCATGGATATGGCAATGGGGGACCCAGCCGCGGCCAATGTGCGGTCTACCAGCATGGGGCAGCCAGTATGGGAGTGGATCCCTGCTACTGCGCGGGAGTCGGAGATGCAGAACTTCGATCAGGACGGGCTCGCCGCGTGGTCGGAGGTCAGCAACTCCGATTGGTACCGGAGCATGAGCGTGGTGGCCGCACAACCATCCACACCCCTGCCCTTCCATACACCTCTTCCACTCCCCGCACCACCGTCAGCCCCTGCATTACCGCCCACTCCGACCGCAGTCCCCACAAATCCCGCGCCTGCGCCTCCGCCCGCGCATGCCCCGGGACCACCACCCCCTGCCCGTTTTCCCCATTCCGCCGCCGCAAACCCCGTTCACCCTGCCGCTGCCGTGAACCCCGTTCACTCTGCCGCCGCTGCAAACCCCGTGCTCTCTCCCAGCGCCACCCCCTTTGTTCCAGGCATCGTCCGTCTGCCGCAGGGCACTAACCTGCGAGCATCTCCAGACGAGGTCCGCCTGGAGCACAAGACCAAAGAGATGGTGCTAAAGCTGGTCAAGAGCGTCACCAGGTTCCCCCGCTCCGCGTCCGACACAAAATCGGCCGACAAGGAGGGCCTCCTGACGCAGTTGGAGCACTACTCCCACATGGTGCGGAAGGTATTCCAGGAGGCCATCGTGATCGAAGCACTGACCACTCCCAGTTGTACGCCATCAGTATCAGAGTACCAGGCGAGTGTGTCAAGCCTTCTTTGGAGCTTCAAGGAGTACACTCTTCAAGACCAGCAGAGGAAGTTCTTGGAGCGCGCGGCGGGGACCTTTGGGTCCGAGCAAGCTTGGCACCAACGCTACGGGGACCTGGATGTGTTCTTCAGCGATCTGGCGGTGTGCTCTCTGACGCAGGCCTACCTGGAGAACGCACACGGCGAGGCCATTGCCCTGAAGCAGGCGGTGAGCGAGACCGCGGCGGAGTATTTCTCGCGACTGGAGACCCGCATGGCCTCCGTCAACTTCTTGGCCGGCAGAGTCCCAAATTGCGTGGAGATGACCAACTTGTCGATGCTCTCCACGTACCGCCGGGGGCTGAAATATGCACCCAAGGTGATGCGGCGCCTGAGAGCCATCCACTTGGATGTCTCCAAACCAGAAGAGTGGGAGAGGAAGGCCGTCGCTGACGACATCCCAGGCACCCACAACGCCTTGTTGAAGATTCGGGAAGTTGCTGAGGAGGTGGAGAGCGACATTGACACGGAGGCGGCTCAGAGACGCTCTCAAGACCGTCCTCCCCGTGCCGTTTCCTTCGCTAACCCACCACCTCGCACCCCCTTCTACAGGCGTACCCCCTCTTCGAACCGCCCAGCTCTTGCCATGCTGGAGAACGGGCCTGCCACCACCGTCGCCGCGGCAGTGACTCCTTTGCCACCACCACCTGGCCTCTCCCGCCCTGATGCTCCGAAAGTCCGCCGGTGCTTCGCCTGTGGCTCTGCGGAGCACATCGTCCGTAACTGTACGGACGAGGCTAAGCTCAAGGAGTGGAGGGCCAATGCACCCGCTCGACTGGCGAACTCCCCTGGGTATGTAGCCGCCGTCGTTTGGGCCATCGAGCAGCAGGAGGACATCTCCTCGGTGGATGGCGTCCCAGAAGAGTTCTCCGAGGAGGTCCTGGCTCTCGCTACCTGTGAGGACGAGCAGAGCTATCAGACCCTGGCGGCCCTTGCGGGCATCGAGCTTGTGGAGGGTGACGGCCTTCCCCTGGTGGAGAGCGATGAATGACTGGCCGGCGGCCAGCCCCAGACCCTGCCCTTCGGGGAAGTGAGGTCTTGCCCTGATGATCAGACCCTCTCCGCCCTGGAGAAGCGGTCAGAACCAGTGGAACCCCGTCGCGCCCGAGGACGCAGAGACCCTTGGGGCCAACGTCCCCACCCCAAGAGTGTGGCCTTCACCTCTGGGACCCGCTTGCGACGCACCTACCGCTCAGCTGGTGCCCCATCGCCGCCGAGGGATGACTTGTCCAGCCACCCTCTCGCAGGAAGCACCCCCTTCGATGAGCCGTCGCTACCTCTTGATGACGGTCCCGCTTATACACAAGCGAGGATCGAGGGTCGGAGGGGACGGCGACTTCCCCGGCACAGACCCCCCATTATGGGCAACAACCGCGGAGAGCCCCGCGACCTTCGCCCCCGACCGCGTGTTGTCCTACCGCTGCCCATCTATCAGTCCAACCTCGCAGACCCACGGAAAAGGCTAACTGCGTGGCACTGGAAGAGAGATCTGTACTCCCTCCCCCTCGAAGTCGCCATGCAGAAGGTCCGCAGAGCTCTGCGCAAGTCCCCAGAGGCTGCCAAGGACCTGGTGGATAAAATGTCGGAGCGCGTCCGCAGCCGCGTACACTCTGGGAGTCGATCGCCAAAGGAACGCGTGAACCGCGCCAACCAGCTGGCAGAGAGGATACGCATTGCCCGCGAACCTCAAGATCGCAAGGAAGGCCATCAGCGCATAGCATTGTGGCACCTCCTTTCACACGACGGTCGCCAGCAAGTCCCCGAATCCTCTAACACCAGCTCCCACGACCTCTACGTGGCTTGGAGAGAGCTGTCGCCTGCCGAGCAGCAAAAGGCAATCGCCACTTCGAGTCCAGACTCTTCCCCAGGTAGCAGGCTGTGGGAAAAGGAGGGCGCACGAAGAGCAGCAGCGAGGTCTTCGACATCCCTCTGCACCCTGGACACTGAAGTGGGCACGATACCTGGGACAGCGGGAGATGTGGGTTTACCTGGTGCCTGGTGCAGTCTGCACGCAGTACACCAGTACAAGATGAGGAAGCTGGGTCCCAGCCCCTTGGGAGCATCCCCTCCATCATCCTCACTGGCCGAGCCCACAGCAGAGACCACATCTTCGCACCATGATAACGCGCCAGCCACTCCGGGAGGAAACCCCGAAGGTTCATCCTACTGCTCAGAGGCGGAGGAGACCTCCGCACCCAGTTCGCTTTGCTTCACCCAGCAGATGACCACCGTCAAAACGCATGAAGCGGATGAAGCGCCACCCTGTCTCGACAGCCACCCCATCGCTGAAGACCCTGAGGTGATGGAAGAGGAGTCCTCGGTCAACTCGCTCTGCTTCACCCAGCAGATGGCAGCAGCTGGGACCCCTCAGACGAGAACTGACCACCAGAGCTCCCACCAGCTCGCCCACAACTCCCCTGCTGGCAGCCCTCAGCATGACGAGGATCCTCTCACCCATGGCAGTCTCACCGATAGTGTCGCTACCCACGTGAGCCCCACAGTAAGCGGCACTACCCATGTTAGCCCTACCACCAGTGGCACTACACATGTGAGCCCTACTACCAGTGACACCACCCATGTGAGCCCTACCACCAGCGACACCACTCATGTCAGCCCCACCTCGAGCGAATGCACCTCAGCGGGCACCCTGCTGACGGCGAGTGCAGACAACCTCGTCAGTCATCCGCCTGAAGATGTTGATTTGCTGGATGAGGAGTTCTACGCCGCGTGTAGGCAAACGTTGGAAGAATGCCGCGAGGCCTCGGACAACCTCCTCCCCAACCTCAAGTGCAAAAGCATACGCACAGATGGGGGAGTTCAGTGGAAGACCGACATCGAGGGTACCCTCGCAGCGGCACATGACGAAGAAGGACCGCTACTGCTGGTATTCTACGCAACCCTCAGAGGGCACACGGTCAAGGTGTTGATTGACTCGGGGGCCTCTGACAACTTCATCTCGGAGCAGAGCGCTAAGCGATGTGGCCTCACAACACGAGCCGGTTCCGAGATGCGAGTCACCCTGGCGGATGGATCTGTGAAGATCACTGGCGCCACCGCGTACGCCAAGTTTAACACGCACACCACCACGGGCACCTATACGGAGAACGCCCTTGCCCTCCGGATCCTGCCACTGGGCATACAGGTGGATGTTATCCTCGGCGGAAGGTGGCTGCGCAGTCACTCTCCTGTCACTCTGGGCTATGAAGGGAATGGCTCCGTCTCCTTCCTCAGGAAGTCCCGCAGTGGCAAGATTGGGGATCGCGTCACCATCACAGGCTGTTCTCCTGGGAAAGCATCTGGGGACAGGTCTCCGAAGGGCACGGCCTGCGCGGGATTGGTGGATGAGGTGTTCCTGACCCCTGCCCAGCTGAAGAAGTACCTGGTGTATGCGGAGACGCAGAAGCTACGCGGCAATGACGACCCGGAGATACAGCCCGCCTGGCTCATGGTGGCCGAGAAGTCCCCCGACGATACTGCTTCTGCCTTTGCAGCCACGGCTATCGACTCTGAGAACGCCGAACCCGCTGCGGATACTGAAGATGCAGAAGTGAGCCCTGAGTGGACCCTCAAGTTTCAGGACTTCTGGGGTGAGGAGTACAAGAAGGAGATGACGACTGCCCTACCGAACATCGATGGACTCAGACATGACCCCCAAGATGAAGCCAACATTAACCTGGACCCTGAGCTGAGCAAGAAGGGACCTCCCTGCCAGCGCATCTACAAGAAGTCCGCAGAGGAACTCCGCCAACTTCGAGAACGCGTGGAGACTCTGATGTCCAAGGGCTACATCCGACCCTCTTCCAGCCCTTATGCAGCTCCCTGTCTGATGGTCCCCAAACCGGGGAACCCCAAGGAGCTGCGACTGGTGATCGATTACCGGCTCCTCAACCGCCAGACAGTTAAGGACAAGTATCCTCTCCCAGACATCCAGATGATGTTCGACGAGATGCAGGGTGCGAAGTTCTTCTCTTCGTTCGACGCGGTGGATGGCTTCTGGCAAGTACCGATGGCACCAGGAGATGTTGAGAAGACCGCCTTCACCACCCAGATGGGGTCATATGAGTGGTTGGTCATGCCGCAGGGGCTGCAGAATTCACCATCTCAGTACCAGCGACGGATGCAGCGGGCCTTGGGCCATCTCCCATTTGTCCGGATCTTCATCGATGATGTGGTCGTTTTCAGCAACACCGCTGCAGAGCACTACGAGCACGTCAAACAACTGCTCCTGACATGCAGGGAGAAGGGCGTCTTCCTCAAGAGGTCCAAGTGCCAGCTGTTGAAGAAATCCTTACGGTTCCTTGGCCACTGTATCTCTGCAGATGGCTGCAGACCCCAACACGACAAGGTGGCTGCAGTGAGGGACTGGCCCGAGCTGGAGACGGTTACCCACGTCAGGCAGTTCTTGGGCCTAGCGGGGTATTACCGCAGGTTCATCCACTGCTTCTCCGAGATCGCTCAGCCCCTCACCCGGTTGACCAAGTCGGATGTACCCTGGGAGTGGGGTCCCATGCAGCAGTGGGCCTTCGAGGAGCTGAAGAAGGCCCTCACATCAGCGCCAGTGCTCGCCTTGCCCAACATTAAGGGTGCTGCAGACGGCACAGCGCCTTTCGTGGTGCAGACGGATGCTAGCGGCATCGCTCTTGGGGGAGTACTTATGCAAGACAATGGAGATGGTCTTGGGCTGCGCGTGATAGCATACGAGAGCCGCCAGTTCTCAGCCGCCGAGCAGAATTACCACACCGGCGAGCGTGAGCTAGGTGCTCTACACCACTGCACCACCGTCACCTGGCGGCATTACCTCATCTTCACCAACTTCCGCATCCAGGGTGATCACCGCCCCCTTGAATGGCTGATGGAACCTGGCAGAGAGCTTAGCCGCAGACAGGCGCGCTGGTACATGGATCTGGTAGAGGTGGGAGTCCCGAGAATGGAGTATATCAAGGGAGCGCTGCTGCTGGTACCAGACGCCCTGTCCAGAAGACCCGACTGCAAAGACAAGGACGTTCGCGAGGGGTTGAAGGAGGCAGGAGTGATCGACCCCACCTCAGACCTGCCGAAAGACCCTCTGGCAACGCTGGAGTCTGAATACTTCTCCAGCTCACCACCCGCAGCTCATCCCCACTGGGCTCAGACGGTTGACTGTTGGCTCTCAGCAGTGGAGACCCTCTCCGTGGCGGAACAGGCCATGGACATGGGGGAGACCATCGCTCTCGTTAATCCGAAGCTCTATAAGGGAATGAAGGAGGATCACCTCGACTTCGACATGCCTGACTGGCCTGAAGCTGATAGCGCGAAGCCGACAGAAGCTCCACACCAAACCCCTGACAGAGCTCCACCTCAGATAAGGATAACGAGGAGCATGTCACGTACTGGAAGAGCCTCTACGACCCCAGCGCCTCCACAGTTGGCGTCACCGAAGACGCGAACGCCATCACGAGCTGACGCATCGGAGGCGCCCACTGAGAAGGTGCAGAGTTCACCACCCCCGCAGCAGGCGCCCCAGCAGGCAGCTCCATCCCCGGCCCTTCACCCGCAGAAACGGCAGACTCCCCCCGAAGACTCACAGAATTGGCGTGTCCGAGCAGAGTACTCCTCGAAGTACGCAGAGAAGTTTGGACCCTTCGATGTGGACGCCTGTTGTGACTTTGGCGGCCGCAACAGACAGGCGGATAGGTTCTGGACAGACTGCCTTTCAGAGAAATGGAGGGGCCTTCGGGTTTGGTGTAACCCTCCATATAACTCCAAGCACATTACGGTGGAGACGATTCTGAACAAGTATATCGCAGAATGGAAGGCAGACCCAGAAAACACCTCAGCAGTCTTCGTTCTACCAGATCACCAGTCCAAGCTCCCCGCGTGGCGCAAACTTTTCAGAAAGGCCAATATGCAGATCGTGGAGGTCATCCCTACTCACGATGATAAGGGCGAGCCCAATCAGTTCTTCGAGAACCCAGATGGGAAGGCCTTCGACCTTCGTTGGCCTGTCCTGATAGTACACGCCCCTTCCGCCAAACCACAGCCGGCACGCGTGAGGCACCCGCGAACGGCCCCCTCTGTGATAAGGACAGGTGAGGCAGCAGCCTTCATCAGAGACGCAACCTCCCAGCAGTCGGACTCAAAGTTCCTGCGTGCGTTGAAAGCGGAGTACACCCGAGAGGGGACACTTCGTTCGCTGCGAGAGAAAGTGAAGGCGGCGCCACACCAATGCCTGCAGGACTTCAGGCTGGTGGGTGAAGTGGTTTGGAGGACCGCAGCAGGGAGATATCAGCTGGTGCTGGGAGAGGACTCTCCACTTCGAGAAGTTGTGATTCGCCATGCTCATGAGTCATTGTCTTCAGGCCATACTGGGCGAGACAAGACTCTGGAGAGGGTGCTGCGACGCTTCTATTGGCGTGGTGCCGCGGAAGATGTGGGCACCTGGGTTACATCCTGCGCAGTGTGCCAATCAGTGAGACCGCGGGGAACTTACCCGGATGGGTTGCTAAACCCTCACACCATCCCGAACAGGCCATGGCAGGATGTCGCGGTGGACTTCGTCACCGGCCTGCCGGTATCGGAGAGGGGCAATGATGCTTTCGTGGCCTTCACCTGCAAGCTGACGAAGATGGTCCACGTTGTACCGATGAACTTTGGCGACAGCTCCGCAGCTGTGGTGGCCAGAATCTACTTTGACTCGGTGTGGCGCTTACATGGCGCGCCTATGAAGATTGTCTCTGATCGTGACCCGCGGTAGTTTCAAGATGCTTTCTGGCAGGAACTCATGAGACTGATGGGTGTGAAAGTGGCTCGTACCACGCCGTACAACCCTCGGTCTGACGGCCAGGCAGAACACAGCAACAGAGTTATTGAGGACATGATCAGGTCCTTTGTTGACGCCAATGTGGAGGACTGGGATCTGTTCACCACTAACGTGGAGTTCGCGATCAATGACTCCAGGAGTGAATCTACTGGCTTCACGCCGTTTGAACTGGTGTTCGGGTTCTCGCCGCTGTCGCAGTTGGATCTTTTCCTGGAGGCCGCGCAGTCCACCGCCGGACGACGAACTGGGGGAGTAGGCACCGCACACGAAGTGGCTGTGAAATTTTCGTCGCAGCTGCGGGACGCCAGGCAGCGGTTGGAGCTGGCTCAACAGCGACAGCGCGAACAGTTTGATCGCAGACACGGGCAGCGGGAGTATGCTGTTGGAGATCTGGTCTGGATAGAGGCGAAACACCTTACGGAGAAGGTGATGGATCGCTCCATCTGTAGGAAACTAACCAAGCGCTGGCATGGACCAGTTCCTGTGACCGAACGCTTCTTCAGCGATGTACAGATGACCATGCCTGAGGCCGACAGAGGAGCTCCAGTAGCCTACCGCCTACGCCTCCCTCCTCACTGGCGGATTCACGACGTGTTCGCTCAACATCGCCTCAAACCGTACACCAGCGGTCAAGATGCTTTTGCCGCACGCGCTCACC
>LGRX02027507.1:0-42774 GCA_001247695.2 Cymbomonas tetramitiformis | reverse complement strand
GCCCATAAATCGAAACGGTACTGCATGTATGCATTCGACCGACGCATTGGGACCATAACGGGCCGCACCGTTGTGTATGTTTGTGTTGTTCGCGGCGGTCGCACCTCAGCCGGCCGCCGCTTTAGTACATGCCTGTGCGGATCTCGCGCACCAGGTGCACAACTTGGTAGTGCGCATCATCTTTGGTTGGCTCGAAGAATAATGCCTTTGTCCCGATGTATGCACAGGGTAGCAGTAGCTCCACCGGGTCTGTCTTGTCGACTACCGTGATTCCATGTTTCAGCAGATAAGCATCCTCCACCTCCTTGTATGCCTCGAGCCGGGCCAAGCGGCACAGCACGCGCCTGCTTCCGGGCTCTGACACCAGGTAATATGCCAGAACCTTGGCATACTGGCGCCCCGGAGGCAGCCATATTCCACTTGGTAGATCCCTCAAACCCACATCGCAGATAGAAACGTAGTAGGATACCCGTTTCTCAGCTCTGGTGTACCGTGAGGATGTGAACACCTCCGTGTTCAGGGACATCCGCACGTACACCGTGATTTCACTGCCGGGCTGCCCCGCGTCCTGCTGCGGAGTCAGCATTGCCTGCAGCTGAGGCTGGATGCGGTTGAGGCAGGGTGAGTTGGGGGACAACCGCCTGCCACTACCCAGGAAATAGCAGGGAGCGGTGGCGGCATCTGCATCCGGGTCCCTCAGCACACCGCCCAACGGTCCTGTAGGACCCGCCGCAGGTGTAAAGCACCTCTCGGCCAGCGTGTGCAAGTCACGCGTGCCCGGGTGCGTGAAGGCGTATTCCTCCAGGGCCAACTTCTCGCACATCGCATTCACAATGGCCTCAACCGGTCTGTTCTTGATCCGCCCCTCTTTTACAATACCTTTAACGCGTTGAATGGCCCGCTCCACCCACATCTCCATTGCCGCTCCCACCACCCCTAAGAACTGCTCTTGCCGGAAGAGATGCACCACCGCCAGCCGCATGTTGAATGTCAACATCTTTGTTGGCGCCTTTAATTGCATGATCTTTGCATGCGCCCATAAATGCTCCTTTGCATCCCGCCGTGCCTGTGCAAGTTGTGCATCCGATGCCGGTTCAAGCATCGGTCTGGTACCATCGACGGTGCTGGTTCCTCGCGCATAATGCAACACCGCCCGCCGTAGGTGATGCCAAGCATCCTCCATATTCATGTTCCATGACACCAGCAACTTGCCAAAAACCAAAGGGCTGTAGTACACCACGAAATTCAAAAAGTCCTCCATGGTATACATGCCTGTGGATGCCGCATGTCACCATCACCCATCAACCGTCCCCTCGACAACTGCAGGGCACAACAAACCTTACATCCCTAAGGTTCAGGCGCGTGTCCATCCAGGGAGTTGTCCCCACATCGCAGCCGTCACCTCCGTATTTACCCCGTGTCCCAGCAACCATTACACCCCACAAACCACCAGGGATCAGCCCATTGGCCACCCTGGCGTCACTGGACTCCGAGGCGTTTCACATAACAAGTCGGGGGTGACCGTGGGTCGGGCTGTCGCCTCACCAAAGTACTTAACCACATCATGGTATGGTCGGATGACATCATGGGGGGGTTGGATGCGCGCTGCCCGGCTGGTCATCTCCGTCGTAATCTTGGCTGGCAACACCAACTCCGGATGCGTATTGTTGGAGAGCTTGCCGAGCAGCAGCTTCAAGAACCTTTTCACGACTCCGTACAACACACAGTGACCAAACGGGTGAGCGACTGCCCGCATTGGGTCAAAATAGGGCACGCGCTCCAGGGCACCACGGCCATGCCTTCCCGTATTCCGTGGTGTCTCGATACCAGCTTCCGTCTTTGCCACGAGTTCCCCGTGCTTCTCCTTGTCGATCATCAACCGGGCGTTATCAGCGTACAGGTCAGTTGGAGTGCCGTCCTCATTCGTGATGCCCGTCACATTCACTTCCGTAGCGTACCCACCAAAGTACATACCTCTACCTCCAGGCCCCTGGAAGCCCTCAAACACACTGTATGGATCTGCTCGGTAGCTACCAACTCCCATAAAGTTGCCCATAGTTAACCGCATCACACTATCGGCATACGCCATTCCTAGTATCACAGTCAGCGTGTACGTCTTCTTCAGAAACGCGTCATACACTTCAAAGTTCAGGGCTCCCTTCACTGGCAGACCGGCTTTTCCGTGCATGAGAGCCAGTAGCTCGTTCTCGAATAACGACCACAGCACCAACACGTTCTTTTCCTTCTGTCTAGGACCTTTAGTCACCCAAAGGTTTCTGTGGAACTTGTCGTGTTGCCTCACCTGCATCCGGGGAAATAGCATAGTCGTGGGTGGTGTCAGCAAGGAGTTACTGGCAATGCAACGCTTACTGATTTTACGAAACAAGAGAGCCCGCAGACCAAGAACCTGCATTTGCTCAGTTTCACACTGCCATTGACCAACCTCCACCATCGTCCCCAACCAAACATGCCGTGTGGTGTACGCAAGGAGTGTCTTGCTAGCAATGCAAAGCTTACTAATGTTACCAAACAGGAGAGACCGTCGACCAACAAACTTTAACCGAGACCCGTTTATACCTTAGGGAAGGCTGCGCCTGCGGTCCTGAATGCCTCCGGAGCGCGCGCGGTCATGCAATAGCTTGATCGCGGGAGGCGTGCCAGTGACAAGCATCCCGGTGGTAGGGTCAACATAAGTTGCCTCAAACGCTTCTGCCAAGGCGGATGCGGTGGGCCTCTCCGCCGCTGCTATTTTCCCGCAGTCAAGGATAAGGCTGGATAGCTTCGAGGCCACCATGGGGATGCGTGTCCGCTTGTTCAGGATGTTGGGCACGCGCGCATGGGTGTCTTCGTCGCACACGCTTCGCAGCGCATCCCTTCCATCCCGTGTGAAGAGGCGTACGAGGAGGGCCGCAACAGCCCAAATGTCCGTCGCGGGAGTCGGACCACCTTCGCCATACTCCGGAGCCCACACTGATCCTCTTTTTTGCACCTTACGTCCTTGACTCCAGCGTGCTCGAGAGAAGGCATCCACCGCGATTCCGTCATGGGGTTGCCGACGTGCCAACCCGAAGTCGATGAACACTAAGCTCCCAGGGCGGCTGGGACAGAGCACCAAGTTATGTGCGCGCAGGTCCCCATGCGCAACTCCACCAGCGTGCAGCGCCCGTAGCCCGCGCACCATGCGCAGGCAGATTTCCCGCTTGCACGCCATGTCCAGAGGGCATGTTGGCTGCCGAAGGAAGGCGTCCAGGCTGATCCCATGGTCCATGAACAGCAGGAAGGGTGTAGGACGATGGCCCGGGCGCGGGCGGATTCCGTAGTTGTGTGGTGGCACAACATACTCCGGAGCCGCCCGCCACGCGCTGGTTGTCATGTAGAGCTCGCGTGCGCATTCCACATATCGCTTCTCAAGCGTGGGATGACAGGTCTGGTTGAACTCCTTGTACACCAAGGGCACGGTGCCGTTCACAGTGCACCCAACGCGCAAGTCGCCGTATCCACCCCGGACATGCTCAGCTTTACCCAATGGGGTAGATTTGTCGATGGCCTCGTACGACACTGGACCAATCCCACAAGTCTGTGCCAGGGCATGTAGTACGTCTGCATTAAACTGGATATCCCCATGGATGAACCATTCCGCACTGAGCTTGGCCCAAAAGTCGACACTCGGACCAACGAAACGGGTTCGCACATGGGCACCAGCCCCATCGCTCTCCGCCGGCGGACATTGTGGTTGACTCTTCGCCGCAGCCTTAGCCTTCTTCCTACGTTGTCGTTTATGCGCATTTGAGCAACGGCGTTTGTTTCGCTGTTGCACCTACAGCATCAACGACAATGGGCATTGCCCATGACAAGTTAACACCATTGTACCCCAGCACGCACTAGCACTCCTATCGCTATTTCAACTACTATTCCTACTACTACTATTACGGCTACTACTATTGATACTATTCCCATCGTGACTATCTCCTATAGAATGTTGTAATAATACCTCCTATACTATTACAAACCGGACTCCGCACTTCCCGTGCGACTACCATACACGTAGGGAGAGCTAACAACCCTCTTAACACGCAACTCCCGACCCATGGGCATCCACAACAACCCTCCGCAAACCACACCTCGGGTTACAGGCGCGTGCCCGGGGAGCTGTCCCCACATATTGAGCATCCCAAGCAACCTTCTACAACCGGGCGCCTGCCCACCATGCACACCGCCGTCCAGAATACGGTACCGCCCACTATCACATGGAGCCCCTAAGCTATTCATGCGACTCCCGTACACATCGCAACCCACACCGTACCTCGGAAAGACCCACATCGTCACTTGTAATGAACAAATCACAAGCTGTAATATAAAACAATACTGGCAAGCGGTGACTCAGTAGCGTTATCTTTAATATACTATTTACATAGTGTTCAAAAGAGGTTCACTCAAACCAGTTCTGCCTACAGCATGGGCACGTCACCCACCTCGAGGAGGCAAGGGTTTCTACAAGCAAAGAAAAACACGAAATATGCATGTATTTCTCTTTACACTCGCATCCTAGGCCACCGCAGTCCACTACATCCTCCGGATCCACTTCCTCTAAACACACTATGCAGAACGCCTCCTCGGATCTGGGGAAAAAGGTCCTCAGAACGTCCTCCCAGGTGTAATCCTCCTCCACTTCATCTCCCTGTGCGAACAGGGAGCCCGTGACCTAGGATCATTATGACATCACGTCACGCAGTTCCTCCTAAACATTCCAACCTTTACCCAATACGGCACCGCCCACTATCACATGCAGCCCCTAAGGATCAGGCGCGTGTCCGGGGAGCTGTCCCCACATCGCAGCCGTCACCAACAGCCAGCGCACTAACCCATGCGACTTCCATACACACCGTGCCTCGGTGACGCCACGGGTCCGGGGGCGCGTAGGGAGTGCTAACAGCCCTCTTAACACGCAACTCCCGACCCATCGGCTTGATGCCACCACCCGTCGCGGGTCTGGGGGCGCGTAGGGAGTGCTAACAGCCCTCTTAACACGCAACTCCCGACCCATGGGCATCCACACCAACCCGCCACAAACCATACCTCGGGTTACAGGCGCGTGCTCGGGGAGCTGTCCCCACATCTTGAGCATCCCAAGCAACCTTCTACAGCCGGGCGCCTGCCCACCATGTACACCGTCGCCCAGAATACGGTACCGCCCACTATCACATGCAGCCCCTAAGGATCAGGCGCGTGTCCGGGGAGCTGTCCCCACAACATCGCAGCCGTCACCAACAGCCTGCGCACTAACCCATGCGACTTCCATACACACCGTGCCTCGGTGACGCCACGGGTCCGGGGGCGCGTAGGGAGTGCTAACAGCCCTCTTAACACGCAACTCCCGACCCATCGGCTTGATGCCACCACCCGTCGCGGGTCTGGGGGCGCGTAGGGAGTGCTAACAGCCCTCTTAACACGCAACTCCCGACCCATGGGCATCCACAACAACCCGCCACAAACCAAACCTCGGGTTACAGGCGCGTGCTCGGGGAGCTGTCCCCACATCTTGAACATCCCAAAGCAACCTTCTACAACCGGGCGCCTGCCCACCATGCACACCGTCGCCCAGAATACGGCACCGCCCACTATCACATGCAGCCCCTAAGGATCAGGCGCGTATCCGGGGAGCTGTCCCCACATCGCAGCCGTCACCAACAGCCTGCGCACTAACCCATGCGACTTCCATACACACCGTGCCTCGGTGACGCCACGGGTCCGGGGGCGCGTAGGGAGTGCTAACAGCCCTCTTACCACGCAACTCCCGACCCATCGGCTTGATGCCACCACCCGTCGCGGGTCTGGGGGCGCGTAGGGAGTGCTAACAGCCCTCTTAACACGCAACTCCCGACCCATGGGCATCCACAACAACCCGCCACAAACGACAAACCATACCTCGGGTTACAGGCGCCTGCTCGGGGAGCCGTCCCCACATCTTGAACATCCCAAAGCAACCTTCTACAACCGGGCGCCTGCCCACCATGCACACCGTCGCCCAGAATACGGTACCGCCCACTATCACATGCAGCCCCTAAGAATCAGGCGCGTGTCCGGGGAGCTGTCCCCACATCGCAGCCGTCACCAACCGCCTGCGCACTAACCCATGCGACTTCCATACACACCGTACCTCGGTGACGCCACGGGTCCGGGGGCGCGTAGGGAGTGCTAACAGCCCTCTTAACACGCAACTCCCGACCCATCGGCTTGATGCCACCACCCGTCGCGGGTCTGGGGCGCGTAGGGAGTGCTAACAGCCCTCTTAACACGCAACTCCCGACCCATGGGCATCCACAACAACCCGCCACAAACGACAAACCATACCTCGGGTTACAGGCGCGTGCTCGGGGAGCTGTCCCCACACCTTGAACATCCCAAAGCAACCTTCTACAACCGGGCGCCTGCCCACCATGCACACCGTCGCCCAGAATACGGTACCGCCCACTATCACATGCAGCCCCTAAGGATCAGGCGCGTGTCCGGGGAGTTGTCCCCACATCGCAGCCGTCACCAACAGCCTGCGCACTAACCCATGCGACTTCCATACACACCGTGCCTCGGTGACGCCACGGGTCCGGGGGCGCGTAGGGAGCGCTAACAGCCCTCTTAACACGCAACTCCCGACCCATCGGCTTGATGCCACCACCCGTCGCGGGTCTGGGGGCGCGTAGGGAGTGCTAACAGCCCTCTTAACACGCAACTCCCGACCCATGGGCATCCACAACAACCCGCCACAAACCATACCTCAGGTTACAGGCGCGTGCTCGGGGAGCTGTCCCCACATCTTGAACATCCCAAGCAACCTTCTATAACCGGGCGCCTGCCCACCATGCACACCGTCGCCCAGAATACGGTACCGCCCACTATCACATGCAGCCCCTAAGGATCAGGCGCGTGTCCGGGGAGTTGTCCCCACATCGCAGCCGGCACCAACAGCCTGCGCACTAACCCTTGCGACTTCCATACGCACCGTACCTCGGTGACGCCACGGGTCCGGGGGCGCGTAGGGAGTGCTAACAGCCCTCTTAACACGCAACTCCCGACCCATCGGCTTGATGCCACCACCGTCGCGGGTCTGGGGGCGCGTAGAGAGTGCTAACAGCCCTCTTAACACGCAACTCCCGACCCATGGGCATCCACAACAACCCGCCACAAACCATACCTCGGATTACAGGCGCGTGCTCGGGGAGCTGTTCCCACATCTTGAACATCCCAAGCAACCTTCTACAACCGGGCGCCTGCCCACCATGCACACCGTCGCCCAGAATACGGTACCGCCCACTATCACATGCGAGCCCCTAAGGATCAGGCGCGTGTCCGGGGAGCTGTCCCCACATCGCAGCCGTCACCAACAGCCTGCGCACTAACCCATGCGACTTCCATACACACCGCAACACACACGGTACCTCGGTGACGCCACGGGTCCAGGGGCGCGTAGGGAGTGCTAACAGCCCTCTTAACACGCAACTCCCGACCCACCGGCATCCACAACAACCCACTTCAACAGATTCCGCGTGTTGCAGGCACACCACGCTCTTTCTCTCATAGGAATACGGGGGGCGCGTAGAATGACTGTAACAGGTCGGAACTCACCACGGAAGGCTGGACAGCTTCTTCGCCGGCTGCCCCGCGTCCCGCTCCGGGTCCACCTTCAGGCTGTTCAGCTCCCCCCTGCGAAGACCATCGATACACACCGCAATCCACACCGTTCCTCCGTGACGCCACGGGTCCGGGGGCGCGTAGGGAGTGCTAACAGCGCTCTTAACACGCAACTCCCGACCCATCGGCAACACGCCAATTCCCGTCTCGGGTCTGGGGTGCGTGAAGTAAGCATACCTCTTTTGTTTCATTAAAGCTATTGGCAACCGCACAAAAAAATGAAGAAGATTAATACTCACCGCAGGATGCACCACCGCGACCTCTTCTCCAGACGCAACGTGCTCCGCGGCTCCAACTACGGGAGCTCCGCCCTGCCAGTGGTGAAGCAAGGAGACGGTTCCTCCCTTCACGTCGTCTTAAAAAAAAAAGAGCGCACGCCTAACAAAAAGAGCATGGGCTCCAGTGCCAACAAGAAAATCCAATGTTCGGCCGAGTGTCCAGGAAGATGTCCCCACATCGCGGCCGTCACCTCCGTATTTACCGTGCATAGCAAGCAAAAAACAGCGCATGCCTACGGAAACTGCATGCGTAACATACCACACAAAGACCCCCAAAAAAACCCCACGGTTCGGGCGCGTGTCCAGGGAGCTGTCCCCACATCGCAGCCGTCACCTCCGTACGTACCCGTGCATAGCAAGCAAAAAACAGCGCATGCCTACCGAAACTGCATGCGTAACATACCACACATAGACCCCAAAAAAAACCCCCACGGTTCGGGCGCGTGTCCAGGGAGCTGTCCCCACATCGCAGCCGTCACCTCCGTACGTACCCGTGCATAGCAAGCAAAAAACAGCGCATGCCTACGGAAACTGCATGCGTAACATACCACACAAAGACCCCCCAAAAAACCCCACGGTTCGGGCGCGTGTCCAGGGAGCTGTCCCCACATCGCAGCCGTCACCTCCGTACGTACCCGTGCATAGCAAGCAAAAAACAGCGCATGCCTACGGAAACTGCATGCGTAACATACCACACAAAGACCCCAAAAAAAACCCCCACGGTTCGGGCGCGTGTCCAGGGAGCTGTCCCCACATCGCAGCCGTCACCTCTGTACGTACCCGCGCATAGCAAGCAAAAACAGCGCATGCCTACCGAAACTGCCTGCGTAACATACCACACAAAGACCCCCAAAAAAACCCCACGGTTCGGGCGCGTGTCCAGGGAGCTGTCCCCACATCGCAGCCGTCACCTCCGTACGTACCCGTGCATAGCAAGCAAAAAACAGCGCATGCCTACGGAAACTGCATGCGTAACATACCACACATAGACCCCCAAAAAAACCCCCACGGTTCGGGCGCGTGTCCAGGGAGCTGTCCCCACATCGCAGCCGTCACCTGTGTACGTACCCGCGCATAGCAAGCAAAAAAACAGCGCATGCCTACCGAAACTGCATGCGTAACATACCACACAAAGACCCCCACAAAACCCCCACGGTTCGGGCGCGTGTCCAGGGAGCTGTCCCCACATCGCAGCCGTCACCTCCGTACGTACCCGTGCATAGCAAGCAAAAACAGCGCATGCCTACCGAAACTGCATGCGTAACATACCACACAAAGACCCCAAAAAACCCCCACGGTTCGGGCGCGTGTCCAGGGAGCTGTCCCCACATCGCAGCCGTCACCTCCCTAATTACCACATGAAATGCTGCCCACTCGAGCCACTGGAAAAGAAAAGGTCTGCCGCTTGTGTAATACAACACTGAAAAAACTCATTGCCCAAAACCGCACATACTAAGCATACACTAAAAAAACCCCCACGGTTCGGGCGCGTGTCCAGGGAGCTGTCCCCACATCGCAGCCGTCCCCTCCCTAATTACCGAGTCCGGAAAGCATACACCTGCAGGCGCACCATAACCAAAAAAGCCCCACGGTTCGGGCGCGTGTCCATCCAGGGAGCTGTCCCCACATCGCAGCCGTCCCCTCCCAAACAACTGTGTCCCAGCAAATGCATCCCCACCCACTGCCAACGCATTCCACAAAATAAGAAGAACATCAAGGTCAACGCACCGCTGGTCCTGGCTGTACCACTGCCGTCTGGAGGCCCCCCGTGCCGGGCGCAAGGGGGAAGGTATTCAAAGGGGCGGCGGGAACGGGCTGCATTCTCTCTACAACAAAATAACGCCAGTAAAATTTTCAAGACAGAGTCTTGTAACAAGATTTGAATAATAAGTTCTACGGCGCGCCCTACTTGTTTCAAATCGATTGTCCGTCCTTCAAGCAACTACCTCACCTAGTGTGACGCACGACCTGCTGTACGTACGTACTAGTATGACTGTATGTAGTGCGTGCGTGATGGGTCAAATAAACCTCCAGGCGGACATTTTCATGTGTATAATTACTTTGAGTCCCCCGCCACCCAAATTATACTCTCTTCAGTCACCCGCAGGACACGGTTTTGGCTTAACTTTCTTGTGTATAATTAATCGAGTCCCCCGCCGCCCACCATGCATTCAGCAGGACACGGTTTTCACTCGACTTTTCTTATCTTTTGCTCTGACGTACTCGCTCGCGTCCTCGCTCGTTGTTACATCGATGTCCACGGGCATTCTGAAGGCCAGCTGATGACCGAATTGTATAAAACATGACACGCGGTATAATTTTCATGGACTTAAGAAAAGATAAGAAAACTTAAGAAAAGTTAAGCAAACTTAAGAAAACTTAAGCGAATACCTTGTTCAAGTGGTTGTCATGGTGCGAGGATGTCGTCTCTGTCGTGGGCTCGACCAGTGAGGATGATGGAGGGGATGCTCCCAAGGGGCTGGGACCCAGCTTCCTCATCTTGTACTGGTGCACTGCGTGTAGACTGCACCAGGCGCCAGGTAAGCCCACGTCTCCCGCTGTCCCGGGTATCGTGCCCACTTCGGTGTCCAGGGTGCAGAGAGAGGTCGAGGATCTCACTGCTGCTCTTCGTGCACCCTCCTTTTCCCACAGCCTGCTACCGGGGAAGGAATCTGGACTCGAAGTGGCGATCGCCTCCAGCTGCTCGGCGGGCGACAGCTCTCTCCAAGCTGCGTAGAGGTCGGAGGGGCTGGCGCTAGGGGACTCGAGGACCTGCTGGTGACCGTCGTGTGAGAGGAGGTGCCACAGTGCGATGCGCTGATGGCCCTCTCTGCGATCTTGAGGTTCACGGGCAATGCGTACCCTCTCCGCCAGCTGGTTGGCGCGGTTCACGTGCTCCTTCGGCGATCGACTCCCAGAGCGTATGCGGCTACGAGTGCGCTCCCACATCTTATCCACCAGGTCCTTGGCAGCCTCCGGGGATTTGCGCAGAGCTCTGCGAACCTTTTGCATGGCGACTTCGAGGGGGAGAGAATACAGATCTCTCTTCCAGTGCCACGCAGTTAGCCTCTTCTGCGGGTCTGCGAGGTTGGACTGATAGTTGGGCAGTGGTAGGACAACACGCGGTCGGGGGCGAAGATCGCGGGGCTCTCCGCGGTTGCTGCCCATAATGGGGGTCTGTGCCGGGGGACTCGCCGCCCCCTCCGGCCCTCGATCCTTGCCTGTGTATAAGCAGGGCCGTCATCAAGAGGTAGTGACGGCTCATCGAAGGGGGTACTTTCTGCAAGAGGGTGGCTGGTCAGGTCATCCCTCGGCAGCGATGGGGCACCAGCTGAGCGGTAGGTGCGTCGCAAGCGGGTCCCAGAGGTGAAGGCCACGCTCTTGGGATGGGGACGGTGGCCCCAAGGGTCTCTGCGTCCTCGTGCGCGTCGGGGTTCCACTGGCTCTGACCGCTTCTCCAGGGCGGAGAGGGTCTGATCATCAGGACATGACCTCACTTCCTCGAAGGGCAGGGTCTGGGGCTGGTCGCCGGCCAGTCATTCATCGCTCTCCACCGGAGGAAGGCCGTCACCCTCCACAAGCTCGATACCCGCGAGGACCGTCAGGGTCTGGTAGCTCTGCTCGTCCTCACAGGTAGCAAGTGCCAAGACCTCCTCGGAGAACTCCTCTGGGACGCCATCCACCGAGGAGATGTCCTCCTGCTGGTCGATGGCCCAGACGACGGCGGCTACAAACCCAGGGGAATTTGCCAATCGAGCGGGTGCATTGGCCCTCCACTCCTTGAGCTTAGCCTCGTCCGTGCAGTTACGGACGATGTGCTCCGCAGAGCCGCAGGCGAAGCACCGGCGGACTTTCGGAGCGTCGGGGCGGGAGAGGCCAGGTGGTGGTGGCAATGGGGTCACTGCCGCGGCGACGGTGGTGGCAGGCCCATTCTCCAGCATGGCAAGAGCTGGGCGGTTCGAAGAGGGGGTACGTACGCCTGAAGAAGGGGGTGCGAGGTGATGGGTTGGCGAAGGAAACAGTACGGGGAGGACGGTCTTGAGAGCGCCTCTGAGCCGCCTCCGTGTCAATGTCACTCTCCACCTCCTCGGCAACTTCCCGAATCTTCAACAAGGCGTTGTGGGTGCCTGGGATGTCGTCAGCGACGGCCTTCCTCTCCCACTCTTCTGGTTTGGAGACATCCAAGTGGATGGCTCTCAGGCGCCGCATCACCTTGGGTGCATATTTTAACCCTCGGCGGTACGTGGAGAGCATCGACAGATTGGACATCTCCACGCAATTGGGGACTCTGCCGGCCAGGAAGTTGACGGAGGCCATGCGGGTCTCCAACCGCGAGAAATACTCCGCCGCGGTCTCGCTCGTCGTCTGCTTCAGGGCAATGGCCTCACCATGTGCGTTCTCCAGGTAGGCCTGCGTTAGGGAGCACACCGCCAGATCGCTGAAGAACACGTCCAGCTCCCCGTAGCGCCGGTGCCAGGCCTGGTCGGACCCGAAGGTCCCCGCCGCGCGCTCCAAGAACTTCTTCTGCTGGTCTTGAAGTGTGTGCTCCTTGAAGCTCCAAAGAAGGCTTGACACACTCGCCTGGTACGCTGATACAGACGGCGTACAGCTGGGAGTGGTCAGTGCCTCGATCACGATGGCCTCTTGGAATATCTTCCGCACCATGTTGGAGTAGTGCTCCAACTGCGTCAGGAGGCCATCCTTGTCGGCCGATTTAGTGTCGGACGCGGAGCGGGGGAACCTGGTCACACTCTTGATCAGCTTCAGCACCATCTCCTTGGTTTTGTGCTCCAGGCGGACCTCGTCCGAGGATGCTCGCAGATTAGTGCCCTGCGGCAGTCGGATGATGCCTGGTACAAAGGGGGTGGCGCTGGGAGAGAGTACGGGGTTCGCAGCAGCGGCAGAGTGAACGGGGTTTGCGGCGGCGGAGTGGGGGAAACGGGCTGGAGGTGGTAGTCCCGGGGCATGCGCGGGTGGGAGTGCAGGCGCGGGATTTGTGGGGACTGCAGTCGAAGTGGGCGGTAATGCAGGGGCTGATGGTGGAGCGGGGAGTGGAAGAGGTGTATGGAAGGGCAGGGGTGTGGATGGTTGTGCGGCCACCACGCTCATGCTCCGGTACCAATCGGAGTTGCTGACTTCTGACCACGCGGCGAGCCCGTCCTGGTCGAAGTTCTGCATCTCCGACTCCCGCGCAGTGGCAGGGATCCACTCCCACACTGGCTGCCCCATGCTCGTAGACCGCACATTGGCTGCGGCTGGGTCCCCCATTGCCATATCCATGACCTCGCGGTCGACCATGAGAACCCAGGTCTCCACACGAGGGTTGGTAAGTGGTAGGGGTGCGTGGTGTAGGCGGCCTCCCATGCGCGCATATGCGGTCAGCGGCGCTCCCAGCAGGTGCATGATCCTGAACAGGATGGCGTCGCCCTGCACCCCAGCCCGGCGGCGTTCATCCCATGGCAGGGAGACGGTTGCCGCGCCTCGCACCCCCGCTGACTGGTGCACCCACAATGACCCACCGTCGTGGGTGACGAAGAGAGCCCTGACCTCTGGGTACTGAGGGTAGGAGGGCTCTGGTGCGGGGTCGTCAGGGGGATCTTGGGGTGGATCACTGGTGGGCCCTGGTGGCGAGTCGCTCGAACTGGGGTCTCCGGGCTCCGAGTCAGGGTTGCCACCGCCGTGCACTACCGTCTCCATCGACTGCCGCCGGCGAGCCACCATCATGTTGAGGGGGTTTGGCCGACCCTGAGTGGGAGGTTCGGCGGGAGCGGTTTCAGCGACAATCTGAGACACTGGGGGGGTTACGCTGTCAGCGGCGTCCGCCTCGAGTGGATGGTCCGCCGTCAGGGCCCCCTGTGCGCTGCTCTGAGGGTCGCCTGGAGGGGAGGCTCCTGCAGAGGTCGTCGCGCCAGGCAGGGCGAGTCCTCTCGAGAGCACCGCGGAGATGTCCAGGGCCTGTACTGCCGCCAGGACTTCCCTGCGAATGTGCTCGCTCCGGCTGCTCGCGTCCGAGTCAGAACCGGACCTGTGGGCGGCCCTCCGCCTGCGCTCAGCCCGTGCCTGCGTGCTTCGGCTGCCTCTGGTCCCCGTGCTGGTGCGGCTGACGTCCGTACCGGACTCGGGGTCGGAGTGATCAGGTGCATGGCTCAGACCTGGAATGTGCCTGCCGTGCGTCGCGGGGCCCGAGGATACTCTTCGGGAACGTCGACGCCGGCGGGTCTCTGAGGCTGCTGCCACCGCGGGGAGGTGGCGTAGCTACCAAGAGCTGGGCCCCGCCCGAGACGCTCTGCTGAGCTCCGCTGTCAAGGGGTACCTGCAGAGGATCTGGCAGGGCTGCGGCGCCGATACTGATGAAGTGCTGCAGCGGTGAGAGATCCGCACCAGAGTCATGAAGCGCGGAGGTAGCTGGTACCAGCTGATGGGGCTGCTGTGACTGTTGTTGCGGCTGCGGCTGCTGTTGCTGCTGCTGCTGCTGCTGTTGCTGCTGCAACTGCTGTTGCTGGAACTGCTGCTGCTGTAACTGCTGCTGCATCGGTTCCAGTGACTGCTGCTGAAGCCACTGCTGTTGCTGCTGCTGGTACGCGAGCCACTGCTGCTGTTGCTGCAGCTGTTGTTGGAACGGTGTGGGATATGAGCCCATGGGGTGGTGGGTTCCCAGTGTGAACGGCACTGGTGACACTCCCCCAGCGAGGGGCGCTGATTGGGGCAGTACCCAATTGACGCCGTTCCATACAGCCTGTGCGGGGGTGCCATCCGGCATGGTATATGGGCGGGGCACCGCAGTGTAGGGCATGGTGGTGCCTGGATGTGGAAGGGGGTGAGCGGAAGCGTATGCGGTGGGAGATGGGAAGGTGATGGGGGAGAACAGTGGGTGGTGTAACGCTCTGCGCTGACACCCATGCTGGGAAAGGATTCTGATGTCTGCTGTGACATTCTGACTGCTGAGCTGGTTGAGTTCACAGACTGGGTGTGGCAATAGCCACAGGTGAGCAAAAGTAGTGAGTGCTCGCCTTTTTATTTAATCAGTCTCGTCCTCGTCGATGTCACTCTCTGGAGGCGAAGGAGCGGGGCTTCCAGGTGGAGATGGGGGGACCCAAGGCCAATCGTCGATCACTTGTATTGGGTATGAACCAGGGAGCGCGGGGAAGGCTGTTAGGTCTTGGGTGTGCGGGTAGTGGAAGTGGTAGTTCCCCTGGTGATGCCACACGTGGTCGTGATGCACTGGTGGGATAGCCAGCGTGATTCTGCCCAGGCGTTCAGTCGCTGTTCTCCTCTTCGTCGTCAGAGGAAGAGGGGGAAGGAGGGCCGCTCTGCCAGAAAGCGCCTGCTGGTGGGTAGGTAGGGTCCGGATGGAATACCCACTTGATAGGTCCTTGCTTCCACCACGCTCTTCTGTATTCTTCTGGCGAAGGGGGAACTGCCATACACCTAAGGTGGGCAGGTATTAAAAATGGTATAATACCGGTATGGGTAATACCGGTATTTTACCCGGTAATACCAACCCCTGAAATCACAATACCTCCCATACTTAAGCTTTTACCGGTATTTTACCACGGTATCCTGGTATTACCATGGTAAAATACCGATTACCCCCTCGATAATACCAGTTTGGCCATATTTCCGCGGATTCGAAATGAGACACGCAAGTCGGCGGACACCCACCGACCGCCACGCAGTGCTCAGCCTAACCGAAGCTGAAACCCATCCACCCAAAGGAAAAAATCAGTTTCAAGAGCACGTAAAATAAATTTTTATAGACCGAAATCTACATCAACATGGCACCCGACTGTGGGGACGCGGATGATCCAGCAGTCGAAGAATTGTCATGGCCCGATCCGAGTGGGACACGGCACAAAGTTCCAGAGGAAGTCTACAGAGCTCTCCGTGCTCCTTACCGTGGACAAAGTGGCTTCGGGAAGCAGCACCTTACCCTCCTATCTTTGTTTCACGACACGCCAGAACTTAGGCTCTAGCTCGACGCAGTAAAAACCTGTAAGGTTAACGTTCGTACGACGCTCACTTGCAAGCACGATTCTTCTATCAAAACCAACGTCGCTTACGGTCAGATCAACCCGGGCAAGTTTTTGAAGAAAGTAATCGATAGTCCCAACGTTCCTGAATAAGAGAAGTTGAAGCTCACGGAATCATCCATTGCAGAAATATGCAAGGAGTGGCGACGCCAATTCTTTGTAAGCGCAAGCAGCAAGAAACATCTGACGAGGTTGGTTTGGCTGCTGCTGAGGAGGCAGTTGTCGAAGAGCACGATCCCACAGCTGCCTCACGCCGCGAACGTCAGTCTGTTTTGAAAGATTTTGGAATGAGCTCAGTTTCAAGAGCGCAGGCGGCAGCGCTTACTTTCTTGCTTGGCACGTTGTTCTTTGCGTGCCGGATTCCTTTTCACGTGGTCGACACCGTTTTTTTTCGGGCGTTCATAAAAGCCTTATGTCCAGGATATATGGCGTGGCCGCCTTGCAAAAACACGCTTCGCACAACCACCCTTGACAATGTTTATGAAGAGGCTCTAAGTTATCACTTGAGGCTAATTTGGACAAGGATAGCTTGGAATTGCAGCGTGTAGGCGCTTGGGCATATGTGCGCAAGGTTGATTGAAGTGAATACACATACTAGCCTTATTTTCGGTATTATTTTCTCATGTCATTACGATATCTGATATGACGTCTGTTGTGATTAATAATGATATTTGCGGTGAGTAATGATATCTGCTGTGATGAATAATGATATCTGCTGTGATTAATAATGATATCGGTTGTGATTAATAATGATATCTGCGGTGAGTAATGATATCTGTTGTGATGAATAATAATATCTGCTGTGATTAATAATGATATCTGCGGTGAGTAATAACATCTCCGCGCCCCGCGCCTAATAAATATTCCAAAATTCTGCTGCTGCTGTCGGTTCCGGATTCATGCCACCTCTTTTGAGCGCGATAGTGGTATATATCTTCCACTATAACCCACCAAACATCATGCGGGTGAGCCGTGGCTACATGGGGAGCTATCTATAGTCGATATCTGATGGCGTAAATGAATATTGGCTCATGCCTTGCTGACGGTATAACTTTGGTAATACCACCGAAAGTAATACCGGTATTATACCCGGTATTACCACACCCTAGTTTCAAAATACCGGTATTATGCCCACCTTACATACACCAGCGAACTCAAAATTTGGCCAGGGCTCCGCGACACGATTTTTGAGTGCCTAGGCGCGCGGGCAAGAGTCAAGCAGCAGCGAAAAGGAAGGTGTCAGGTCCAATACAGGGGTCCAGTAAGGTCCCAGACGGTATTTATACTCCGTAGGTCCCAAAATGCTCCAGTCAAGGTACTGCCAGAGGACACCAGAAGGTGCTAAAGAACTGCCAGAAACGTCCAGGAACTGTTGAAAGCGCTGTTTGGGGGAGCTTTCCCCGCTGCTGAGGGCCGTGAGGGCGGTATCAGGGGTTTCTAGGCTGTTCTATGGGGTCTAAGGAAGGGTTTTTCGGTGGTGGGGGTTACTGGGAGAGGTTTTGGGGTAGGCTGGAAACTGTCAAAAACGGCTATTTTTGGCTGTTTTGGGCGGTTTTTCGCCTTTTTGGGGCTCTGAAAGGTGAGCTATGTGGTTTTCTTGGCTACTATAGACCGGGGAAACCCTTCAGGGTGCTCCCTGACGGTCGTTTATGGCCTGGGACGGACTTTGGGTTTAAGATCGGAAAACGAATGCTTGGGTTTCTGAGCCCGTTTGAGCCCCCAGTGTTAAGGAGCTGAAATATGACGTTTTGGAGATATTTCCCAGAGAATACGGCCGTTGTATACGAAAAAAAAATGTACTTACAGAGGCAAAAATTGCGCACGTATAGCCGGAAGTACAGCTCTCCCCCTGTATTACAACGAAAGTTCCAATAGGTCCGTGGGCGAGTTGCGCAGGGGCGAAATCGCAACACACTGATACCAAATGTGCCCGTGGGCACTACGACAGATGCTCGGAGATATGTTTTTGATTGAACGTGCAAAGGTACACAATTCGGATTTTATAATATACTGGATCAGGGCCAGATTGAGGTACAAACGATAATTCGGTTCCGAGTTCTGAAGGCTAAACACTTCTCAAGTGCTCTACTTATTCACTCGTCACTCAGGTTGCAGGGTCAACCACTCGAGAGCCGATGTCACACTTCAAGGTATGGCTTACGCGAGGTCGACTTTACACAAAACTTCCGATTTTCTAGATCGTGAGATAAATGCGATTGAAGTGTGCTCTTAAGTATGGTTAAGTATGGGAGGTAACCGAGCGGTATCGGCCATAACTTTTCAATGCCTGGGTCGATTGTATACCCAGAGCGCGCAATATGTTTAGATTGGTTTAAGCGACATGTTTATCGAATAAAAATATTTTCCGAAGTTTTGTGTAAAGTCGACCTTGCGTAAGCCATACCTTGACTTCGGCTCAACGTTCAGTTCCCGATCCGATCTCATTTCTAATTCCGATTCATCATTCTCGATTCAGATGTTATGCCGACAGGCTGACACGATGACTGCCCCACAGTACTGTCATACTACTGTACTGTCATACTGTCATACTGTCATAGCGTCATACTATCATACTGTCATAACCTTAATATCTGATATTCGATTTCATTGTCTTTTCAACCCCGATGCGAATCTGACCATTCTTCGAGGGTCTGACTGAGTTCCACAATGACACCCCCCACAGTACTGTCATACTACTATAGTGTCATACTGTCATACTGTCATAGTGTCATACTGTCATACCCCGGACATCTGGTATTCATTCTCATCGTGATTTCAAGCCCAATTTCACTGTCATCGTGCCAATCCCAGATTACCCCCGACGACACACATACGGACGCATAGGCATATCGGCTCACGCTGTGCCTCCGGGCACACCGTTCGCCGGCCACGGCTTCTGCACCGCTCATCCCACGCACCCTGCGCCGTCACACCGTCATCAGCATGCTACCCCACACATCGTTAGCCGTTGTTCTATATATTTCAGCTCATCCTGCGCCGTCACACCCGTAGCTTTAGATCCCGCCTGAACACCGTTGACCCTAGGTCTTGTACAGCTCGTTCCGCGTTGCGCTGTCACCCCGGCAGCCCACCCCGCGTCAGCCGGCTCCGGCATCTGCACAGGTCACGAACGGGCCACAGTGCGCCATCCCACCGTGAGCTCGAGACTGGGCACACCGTCAGCCGACCTTGAATTCTGCACAGTAGCTCAGCCCACGCACCCCCTGTCGTCACACTGTGGGCATCCCACATTATGAGCATATTGTTCTGCAATATGTATGAAAATAAAAGCCTGCGAAAAAAACACTGATGAACCGCCAGCGCAAACATTTTGAGGCTGAATATACCGCGCCATTGGCATACACCGATGTCTTCCTCGATCTCCTTAAATCGTGTACGGGAACTCTCGCTCGACGGACCGCCGGTTGACCTGTCGTGAATTTAAGAAAGCCTCAGCATGTAAAATACGCCTGTCATAGGACCTCGCCTTTAGATAAACTTGACCGAACAGAAAAGAGGGAAAGTGATCCACGTACCTTTTCATGGCAGGGTCGGGTTCAAACCCGAAGCGTGCCAACGGCTAACGCACATCCAACCTCATTAAAACGGGCGGCATCAAGACGGCCAAAATGAAATCGTGGATACAGTTATGCTGGCCGACGAAGCAAGTCGTAAGGAAGTTGAAAAGCGGCTCGATTATTGCAAAGCCAGCTACGTGCACAAAGTCAGCGAACAGGGGCGGCACCGGTGCTAACCCGTGGGCGGAAAGCCACCTTGTAGCAGCGAAGATATCCTGTAACTGCGAGTCAGTACCTATCACTTACAACTCACACTATATACCGCTTAGCTGATTGCGTTCACCATACGGTGCGTGCAAACATACGTGGTAAATCGCAAATTTGTCAAACAAAGGAATCGGTGCCAAGCAAAGGCGTAGCTACCAAACAACGCGCGGAAATTTGCCTTCTCGCATCGAAGATACACGTCCTACACACCACACTGGGTCAAGCGTGTGTCGGCGCCCATCAATTGAAGCCCGAAATATCGAGTTCTTCAGCTTTTTGTATCTGCGGTTTGATGAATGTGAAAATAGACAGCAGTTCACAAAGTCATCAAACAAGGGCATCGCTGCCAAACAAGCCTCGCGACGCGGGTGCTACCTTCGAGAGAATTGAGTATCCATTGCCTCGCAGGCGTTGGTCGGACACATACAAAACACAAGCACGAATTGTATGACGAAAATGTATCGAATTTGAATTTCTGAACAAGAGTAGTAGCACCGATATCACAATGGTTAGTTCTAGCGACTGTCGAATTACCGTGTTCTGCTCTTCCACTTTTACAAACCAAATGCACAAGCTGATTGGTACAAAAGACCTTTCAGTTCCTGCTCGAGTGCTCGTGATGGGGATTTGTACAGGCGAGTGCGCCAGTCGAGTGCGGGTCGGGCGGGATTCAAGGCGAGCGGACGCGGACGGAGGGCCGACAAAGATACGAGCGACTGTTGAATTACCGCTCATGTCGATGGCAATGATTGATGATGCTTCGGTTTCCCAAGGAGACGGGAAGAGTCGCAGACGCCATGCTATGGCGCTGGCGCGATCGGCAGCGGCAGCGACAGCGGCAGCGGTATGGGCATCGCGGAGGCTGGTGACGCAGCACTCGGAACCTGGGATGGCAATGTCATGCCATTCCAAGATGCCATGTCATTTTTTGATATACAAAAAGAACGCGAGCGTTGAAACTCTAATATATATTAGAGCTGTGACGGACGGAAACGTTCGGGGGAGCTGAGGAGCCCCCCGTTTCGTCGGATGCAAAATGTTCGGGTGTGAATCTTAAGGCAGGATCACACTGTAAGATGACTTACAAGAATGCTCATAGAGCACTGGTTGGGATTACAAGGAAGCCCAAGGTCGGATATCGGATACGGATATTTTTAATTTTACACTTTCGGTTAAGGTACTTAGCAGCCACAGAGGTGCCGCCGGGCGGGATTGGCGTGAACGGGGCGCGATTAATCCCGCCGCGGGCGGGCTTGGCGTGTATCATATATACGGGCTGTCGGACGAAACTGCAAACGCATATGAGATCAAATAAAGTGACTTAGGGGCTTTGTTATTATAGAGTGTTCAATTTCCAAAACAGTTGCCCCGAAATCGTTTGGGGTTTTGACCAAAAGCCCAAAGCCCCCCTACAAAATGATCCAAAAAAGCCCCATATATACGCATTTTTTCCAAAAGAAAAATTTGGCTTCGGCCAAAGCCCAGCCCCCTCCCTGCGCCTTCGTGGGAGCCAAAGGCCTAAAGCCCCCAACCATTTAGGGGCAATTTCTTTTTGAAATTCAACACTCTATTATCTGTCGGGACTGGCCCGCAACGGGCGCAACAGGCTCACGTGGCACCTCAGATCGAGGTGTGATCATCAGGGACATCAGTGCCACGGCCACACCTTGTGGTACTCCCATCAAAGTGGAGAGTAGAGGGGCCTAGGGATTTCGAAGTCTCTCGGCAGAAATAATCGTACTTGAGGATCTCTTAACAGCAGTACCAAACAACCAAAGAGGGGCGGGCGCTTGCGATTTGGTTGGAACTCGCCAATAGCAACTTATAACGACACAAGGCGAGCGTGGCAGATAACTTGGGATTTAGGACTTTGTTTCGATACCAAACTTAGAAAATGACACGACAATGTCTGCACATGCAAAAACGCGTTCTCTATTACGTCGGTCTGTCTGTGTGTGTGTGTGACAAGCTCACAACGAAGGACAAACTTTGATGGGAGAATTGATATGTACATGGATATGTATACGAAGTGTATAGTTTTACTAGTATCGGTGTGTGCAACGGGGAGGGCTCATAACGCCGCCCTGTCGGCGGTGCGCATGTTGCACAGGCACATGCCTCGCCACAAAAACCTGATAATGGTCTCGATTTGGACGACGATTGCCTCTCGTGCATTGTAGGTCGCTCCCTTCAGTTCGTTGATATTTTGAAGTGACGATTGGTCGATCCCCATGATTGTCGATTCTGCAGAATGGTGGGACACAAGTGGAGAAAAGATACGACACTCGACGACTTCCACATTGAAGTCGCGAGAGCTTAATTTCGTTTGTCCTGCCCGAAAGTTGGTATAACCTAACACGCCGTGATACCGGTACAATACTCTGACTAAGCGCGTGTCATAATATTAACAAATGCAAATGAGGGACATGGGACCCAGAAATGGGGAAGGGCAAAGCATGGCAAGACCAAGATTATATATACTGCTTTACCTGACTGTAGATGGGAGTTGGCGTATCGCAACTAACAAGGTGGAGTAGTCAGTCCATGGCATTCTGCCCTCCAAGCTATGCCATGCATCCTAATCACACCCTCGTGGACTTAGCCCTGAGGAATGCATCACAACCCGGCCACAGAAAGGCACAGACCCCGTGCCCTCATAGCCCGACAACTACATCACGCTCTCGTTACATCCTCTTCGCCCTGATGGACCCTCGCTCTTGCAATGAGATCACAAACCCTTCTCCCTCGCGTTGAGAAGCGCGTCACACCGAGCAACCAACCAGATAGCGTTGCTCAACGATTTATTGTAGGAGTTCCGGCCAAGTGAGTCGCGGTTCTTGTGCAAGTTCGCCGGAGAAGCCTTGACTCTGTTCCATTGGTAGGCAATCACCAAGCGCCCCATATCGAGCACCTGCGGCCCACAACCGCCCCGCATTAGGCACATCTCAGCCGCCAGGAATTCACAGGAAAGACCCTGCAGAGCTTCTGTACAGCCTTGAGAAATTACACGAATAGCAGGTTGTGACATCAAACATTTGCAAAATCAAAATATCGCGATCTCCACGATCTGCTCACAACCACGTGGAGTCATGGAGGACAGGCATGTAAGGGATGCCATATTACTCCTGCAGATCGCCCCACTTGCACAGCCCTTGATACGATGGCAGCGACATCAGGGGTGATATCAGGGAGTACCGCGGCCTCATATTGTGCCTGCAACTCCTCCCGCGAGATAACAGAGCTGCTCGCCTCTTCTGCCGATTCTACGACACCGAATTCAGCAAGGCCTGCTGACAGCTTGGCGTAGTAGTGGTCAAGGAGGCCTGCCTCGAGGCGCCCGTCGCAGGAGAGGCATTCAGGTTTGAGTGCTGCGCACAGGTGATGCGCGACGTCTGTGGCCGCGAGCCCGAAACCAGTCCACTGAAAATCGATGAGCCCCACCTGGAGTGCACATCAACCGCGCATAGTCAGGGTCGTTACAGCGTGCGGGAGTAGGGCCAATGATGGCGCTGACCATCGGCACAGCCCTATGAGGATGCTTGGCAAGGGACGGTTACACCGGAGGCGCAGCCATCAGCGAAGGACCTAGCGGCGCTCCTTTACCTATGACCTCGTTCGCCGCGTCACAAAGTTCGGGCCCTTGAGACGAGGGCTTTATCTCAGCAAGACTTCAGTCAGGCTGGTCCTCAGGCAGAGCCCACCCACGTTCATGCAGCACGGCAAACCGTAGATGAACTCGGATCGAACGCTTCAAAGGAGGCCGTGGAGCTCTGGTACAAGGAGGACTAAGAAGACTTCCCAATAATCCGAGGCTACTCTAAATCACAAACCTGGACACGCTTAAAAGGTTCAAATTTTCGAAAATCAAAACCAATCTTAGTTCAGGTCAAAGATATCGCTGAACTGCATCTTCAGCGCGGCCCGGCCATGTGACGAGCTGCCATCGCGGCGCTCCGCGTTAGAATCAACACGAAGCCATCGAGCCTTGACACATGGAATGGCAGCGCCAAATGGCTACCAGGAAGAGGGGCGCAGCTTCCACAAACACCACTGGGTGCAGCTATCCCAGCGTGGGAACTCTCTGCACTTCACAGGGCCCTACCTCGCAGCCCCCCTCAGCATCAGTCGGACGAAAAAACACGTTGGCCGCCTTTGGGTCGCCGTGAATCATTGTGCGCTGTGAATCCGCCAGCTCGGAGGTGCTGTAGCGCTGGTCAAACGGGTGTGCCTGCGCTGCCACCTCTTCGGCCACCAACTCCAGACGCTCCCCGAGGGAGGCCAGGTCCACTTGGGCCAGCTCGGGGGCCGCCGCAAAAGCATCCGCAAAGGACGCCAGGTGCGCTGTCCAGCTGTGCGCCACCTCGCTCATCTGCTCGCTCGGCTGCATGCTGGGCTGCCAGTAGGCGCCGCACGGCCACACTGCGGCCTCGAGGTCCTTCCCAGCCGCCCCTGCATCGCTCTGCCAGAAATCGCTTCCTGCACACACACAGAACGGCATGAGATCGGCCAACAAAAGCCAGCCCACCTTCATCCCAGTGGATGTGAGAAGCAAATCAAGAGCAGGACGGGGCCGTGGCAAGATACCATAAACTCATTACATATTCCCAACCCAAATGCAAAGCAGCATGGAAAGATGAAACGATGTGACTGATCATCACCAAACAACTGCTGGTCTCTGGGTTACGAAGTGAGCGGACCCTGCTGGCATGCCCCCCAGTGGCTCACGGTCGATGGATGGGACCCGTTGATCCATGGTTATGCCATGAATGCACACACTGAACGGCATGAGATCGGCCACACGAGGAGGGCTCTCTCTCTCGCAAGGCGCACCCACCGGCCCAGAAGTATGCATGCATCCTCGCAAGCAAGCTGAGGGTTTCTTCCGCCTCCGCTTCACCGAGCAGGCCGGCTTGCTGCCAGCCATCCTCCTCGGCAAAGTCCTCGAGCAGCATCGAGAAGGCGGCGTGGAGCGGCGCCTCGGGGCTTCGGCGCGTGTCGATGGAGAAAGCGCGCGGGACGTGGACACCCGCTCCAATGAGCCCTGCACACGCCGCGCTTCCCAGCCATGCCGCCTCCACCTCGTAGGACTTCACGTCGCGCGCCAGCTTGTCGGGCGCGGCCGCATAGCGAGCCCCGCGCCGCGCCGGCTCCACCCGCTTGAAGAACACGCTGCGGGGAGGCGCCGCTGGACGAAGGCACCCGGCGCCCCCATCCCAGGGAACTCGGTCACCCTGATAAAGCAACAGAGCATGGGGGGCCCGCGGTCATGATCCAACCCTTCCACAAGGGGGTCGCTTAGTTATCTGCAGAGTTGCGTTCAGTCATCAGGCGTGTCGACTCGACAATAGATAAAACGACACCCTGGGAGAGGCGTAGGATCGTCAGCCATCAGCTGCATGCTTGAGCTCATCATATCTGTCAGCGGACTAACAAGCGACTTGGGCCGCGCCGCGCCGCACTGCACAGCGCCACGTGGCCGCGCTGCACTGCACAGCGCCACGTGGCCGCGCTGCACGGCACAGCGCCACGTGGTCGCGCTGCACGGCACAGCGCCAGGCGGCGCGCTTCCCTTGGAGTGGCACAGGACGCGGAAGAGAGAGGTTGTGCGGGCCCCGGTAAGGGGATGATGCGCTGAGTCCCCGGCACTCCCGATGGCTCAGCCGAGGAAGACATACAGAACGCCGGTGGATCTGCGGTGCCACGTGGGCACAGCCCAACTCCCCCAGTGGGAGCCTGTCGAGGGGAAATGCTCAGTTGCCGTGGCAGGAGTTGCTTCACCTGGCGTGCGGCTGCCGTTGATCTCCGGATCCGCATCCCAGGCCAGGAGGAGGCGGCACGCGTCGGACATCATGCCGCGCACGGCCCCCGCCTCACACGCGCTGTATCCCACCAGCCGAGCACTACCAGGGGACTGGCCCAGCTGGCTGGCGAGCTCTTCCACATCCAAAGGCGCCCCATTCAGGTTCCGCGCTATGTCCACAGCCCCCCCTTGCTGTGGCAAGGCTGCGGCAGGGGGTGTGCCAAGGCCGAGGGTGCCCTCCCCAATCCAGGGGCGAAGTTGCTGCAGCACTGTCGGATCGGCACGAAGTTGAGCGCAGATGGCGAGGTGCGGCGGCGCAGCGGAGTCTGGGCAAGTGGCCAAGAAGCCCAGGTTCTGGGTGCCTCGCCCCGAGCCGGTGATGTAGGGCCAGTACGCGAGGGGAGCGCCTGTCTCCGCCACCCTCCCTCAGCCACCTAATGATAGACACGAGAAATGACGCTGACACAACATGCTCCTTTTGGCTCTTGCCATTACAACTCTCTTGAGATTCCTCACACCAATGTGCGAATTAAGTTTGAAATGACTGCCCGCGCTGGCACGCCCCGGCAGCCACCAAATTCCGCCCAACCGCGCCGGCACGCCCCGGCCAAGCGAGGTCCGTCTGCCTGCTTCCCGTGCTTGCAGCTGCCAGATCCTAGACCCATGCCTGCGAGCTGCATCGCCTTGAGTAACTCGAGCCAGCCAAAGAGATATTGCTGCAATAGCGCTGGCATGAACGTACTCGAGAAGGAGCGGCCTCGCGGGGATCTGCCTTCTGATCGCATATGGCGCGCGTATGTGCCTGGGCGTCAGGGGCGCACCAAACAGATCCGTGATGCAGCCCCCCATGGCTGTGAGCACCGCCTCTGGGGCACATGTGTCCCATGGGCCGCCATAGGTGTGCATCAGCGCCACGTCCACCTCACCGAATGCCGCGGCGAGGATCTTGTTGCCCGCGCCGCCGTACACTGGGTTGCTCCCACCACCGCCCATCGCCGCGGCTTTCCCCGCAGCCAGAGCCGGATGGCTGGAGTCCCCGGTTGCTACCCGCGGTGACACGTAGCCATCCGTGGCGGCCACCCCCGCACGCCGCCCCCCTCCGATCGTCCCTACCCCGCCACCCACGAGGCCGTATATCACGGACGGTTCGGAGTCGACCTTTCCTGACGGAAAGGGAAGGCCGACGGCGCCGGCTATTGCCCGTCCCTGTACCGCGATACCCACGAGGCACTGCACGCTCGCCAAGCGGCCTTCCACAAACTCGCGAGTTCCATCGAGCGGATCCACGAACACCACCACATTCTCCAGGCAAACTGCTGGGCCCCTCCCACAGTTTGGGTGCATAGTCAGCGTGAAGCCGCGAGCTCAAGAGCTGTGCCCTAAATATAGTCAGCGTGAAGCCGCGAGCTCAAGAGCTGTGCCCTAAAGATAGTCAGCGTGAAGCCGCGAGCTCAAGAGCTGTGCCCTAAATATAGTCAGCGTGAAGCCGCGAGCTCAAGAGCTGTGCCCTAAATTGAAGAGCTGCAATGTGCAAGCAGCAGGCAGGGTCGGCTCGATGCCTCTCACAACCTTTACACCGCATAAAGCCCCACGTACCCATCAACTGCTGGGAGGGCTCGGACAGGCTGCTGCACAGATCCCTTCGCAAAGGAGGAAGCGCCGTTCCAATACTCTTGGCTGTTTCCTCCTCCTCGTTCTCCTCCTCCTCTCCGATAATATGGAGTCCGGGCCATTCCGCACGCAAGGCGCCCAGAATGGCAGCCTGGCAAGCAAGTGTAAAACCGTGAGTCTACATCACACCACCGCGTTTTCTATCGGCGCCATCTCGCCGTTGAACTCTCTGCCGCACTCGCTGATGCGAGGTCTCAGTTACAACATCGCCTCGCAGCACACTGACCCATTTGCCGGACGACTTCCTGACGTTTCGCCTCTTCGTCTCAGAGAGATGTTGAACCCCGATCGGACTTGGTCGGGGATATCCGCGTTTTAAATGGCTAACCATTGTATTCTTAGACGAATAATTCATAGACGAAGCAGTCCCCGCTCAACTGCGGGAGGGCAACGTCACCTGCGCCGCCACGTCGGCCTCTGTAAGAGCAGAGCGAGGGTCGTCCGCATCCTTCCGGGACACCGCCAGCGCACCTCCGGCAGCCTCGCGCCGACTTTGGACGGCACAGATTTCAGAGCACGCACGAGCGCACGCATCAGAACACGTAGAGAGAAGCTCGGCGAGTGGCACTGTCGCTGGGACTAAATCTTCTGCGATGGCGGCCGACGTGGTCACTGGACACACCGCCCTCCGCCCGGTCGGCATAGTGGAGAGTGAGGCGGAGTGGGAACAACGAGCATGCTCTACTTGTGTGGTGGCAGGCGATACTTGCCAAAGGCCGCATGCGAACCTAAGATACGTTCAGGCAAAGACCGCCAAGGCCAAACCTCCAAAAGTCATTGTATACACACAACGCCCTCTGATTAACGTGAAATTGTGTGATGCGTAACCGATGGCACAAAGGTTGGTAAAAGTCAAGCGGGTGTGCCATACATGAGGATGCGGTACATGAGGATCCAGGTGTGGATAAGTGACTGTGTGATAGGTAGATTAGAACCCACTTGCTAAAGGCAGTCTGCGGTAAGCGACCAGGCCAAAGAAGGAGACAGAGATGCCAAGGGCGCGGAACGTGGTGCTCTTCCCAGGAAACAAGGACGTACACACTTGCATACTTAAACAAGTGTCTAGCATAAATACTGTTTTTAACAAAGGCGTTATTTACTTAATCTTCGCTATTCCTAGTGTTCGCACGATTGGCGTGTTTGTTTTACTGCAATTTGCGGAGATCCTGAGCATCCTAATCATGAGCTTATCGTTCAAAGCACCCCTATTCCTAGAGGCAAAGGCGCGAGTTGGATACGTCATCAGATTCAGGGGTGGTCGTTTTGAGAACTTACCTACAGTGCGATTTAGGTTCCCATGCCGGAGTGAAGCTGCCATCTTGCTTCTGTGAAAGCTGTTTGAAGATGGCGAACTATTATGTAGCACACTCAGCACAAATTGATGTCGTGGACGCACTCCGGACTTTATTGCCCGAGACGGCAAAGCGCTGGGCTTCTCATCCTGCCGGGCGCTAGTGCTGGCGCAGGTGCTGGCGATCCGGTGATAAGGCACAGTCCGCCTTATCATGCCGTCCGCGTTCAGGCCGTAAATCGGTTCTAGCAAGAGACACGCCGGAGTGGAACAAAAGTTAATCCTTACGTTCGGGCCTCGGATCCACAAAACTCAAGATTTCGCACACGGTTGTTAATAATCATAAAATAATGAGAAATTTGTGCGTGATTTTGAAGAACAATTGAAGAACGCACTATCAAATTCAATCGAATCGGAATGCGCAAAATGCAAGTAGGACAAGAGTCGCGGAAAGCGTTTATATTCTAGAGCCTATGCCCCTTCGCTTGGCTGGAAAGGGCTTGAAATGAATGCATTCCATTACATACAGTGTCACAGTTTTCTAATCAGCTGCGGATGCGGCTACATAGCCCAGCTTGCATGACACATATGACACATATGTGAATGGAAACCCGGCCGGTGCACTGCGTGTGGAATTACAAAAAATAATAATACGAAAAATCCAGAAGTGCCACAAACCAAGGACTCCCGTGAGACAGGAATCAGGGTCCCTGATGTGAAAGCTGATAATATAGTAATATATAAGCTTGCACTGTGAAATGTCAAGGCAGTGAGGCAGGGTTTCTCGGTTCGGCTAAAGTCGCATTAAACTGGGAGATACACAGTTTTAAGCTAGCGGACGGACCGTGACACTGACACACGAGCGGAGATAGACAGCATGCACTGCAAGTGACATCCGAGCAGGCGAGGGGTGACACAGGGCACCACTGACCTCCCCCCTTATGGGGGGTGAGAGTCAGTGTTCCCATGACACCACCTCACCCCGAAGGTGGGAGGTGCACTGCAGGGCCAGCCGGTACTCCCGGGCAGGCGGCTAGTAGAAATGTAATGTTCTCTAGTTTACATGCTAAATCGTGATGTGCCAATTGAGGGTCTCAATCCAGGGTTTGGGCAGGTTCCAGGCGGTGGCGGCGTCATTCCCAATGGTGAAAGGTGTCGAGCGCCAAGTAGTCAACGTTCAACCAATGCCTGTGCGATGCCAAAGCCAAAAACGGCCGGGCACCACCAGAGCAAGTGTGCCGTTGAGGAGGGGGTGAGGAGGGCGAAGGCGAAAAATGCGGTGAAGGGATGTGGTTGAGCGCATGGGAAAAGGCTCGAAAGGGACGATGGTGAAGGGTGAAGTGTGCGTGACAGCAGCACCAAACACCACCAGATGGTGACCAGGGAGCGCATAAGGTGAAGGTGAGGGAAGCGGAGGGATGAGGTCGAAAGAGTCAAAGCACTCGTTGTCGATGGTGAACGCGATGGACTCGAGCTTGGTGTCTGGTGCGCAAACACCACCATACACCACCAGACCATAGCCAATGGTAGAATGTCGCCGATGTACTCGAAAGGAGTGCAACGCCGAACGAACAGCGGCCATACGCGCACGCTGAGGCCCAGTGGACATGGTCGCTGACCACTGACTGCTGACTGCAAAATCTGCGAACCCAAAATTAGGGTTCCCAAGCGAAAAGCGAACTTCTCGCAAAATCAAGCAAATCAAACGATGAAAGGGTCGAATTGGGGTAGATTCTCGCGGGGAAAACGTCGGTGAAGTCAAAAACGTCGTGCGGTAAACCTTTTTCCCGCCAGGAGCGGTGCTGCTGGCCAGATAGTCGAGAGCGCGTTTGGGTTCTTGGTGTCAACGTAACTTTCCGTAAAATTAACTAAATCGAGCGATGTAAAAGTGAAATTGGGGTCAAATGTCACGAGGAAACCGCCGGTGAGGTCAAAATAGTCGTGCGGTAAACTATTTCTCCGGCAGTAGAGGTGCTGCTTTCCAGAGGTTGAAGATCACAAAGGAATTGTCGGTTCCAGTTGAATGGTAACGCACAAAAAAGTGCGCTGTAGTGTCGGTACTAAGGTAAATGTCGGTACTAAAAAATGTCGGTACTAGGGTGACCTATGCGAAGGCAAGGAGGTCGAATGTCGGGTTGAAGTGTCGGTAAAAAGTAATGTCGGTCCAGTTGATCGGAAACGCACAAAAAAAGTGCGCTGTAGTGTCGGTAAATGTCGGTACTAAAAAATGTCGGTATAGGGTGACCTATGCGAAGGCAAGGAGGTCGAATGTCGGGTTGAAGTGTCGGTAGAAATGTCGGTAAAAATGTCGGTTGAAGTGTCGGATAGAATCGCAGGGCGCGAAGCGGACGGAATACAAGAAAAACACCTCTGAACGTAGGTGGGTCCCGACCTGATGTGAAAGCTGATAATATAGTAATATATAAGCTTGCACTGTGAAATGTCAAGGCAGTGAGGCAGGGTTTCTCGGTTCGGCTAAAGTCGCATTAAACTGGGAGATACACAGTTTTAAGCTAGCGGACGGACCGTGACACTGACACACGAGCGGAGATAGACAGCAGGCACTGCAAGTGACATCCGAGCAGGCGAGGGGTGACACAGGGCACCACAGACCTCCCCCCTTATGGGGGGTGAAAGTCAGTGTTCCCATGAGTCCCACGACCCGACTGCCGACCCCAGCCTTCTGCATGCGGGCACATGCCCCTCGTGCCAAAGGACTGAGGCCCGCAAATACTATCATTACCCTAAAGAGTACAGACTATGGACCTAAAATGCTAAGCTAGGGCTGAAACCCCCAAAAAGCATAATTGTGGGATATATAGCTACGGGTATATATCGGGTTACAGGCAGAATGCTTTCACTTTCGGTGTTTGCATAAGTCAGAATAAACATAAGATAGTCTCGGCTTTATGCCGGAAACCCTAAACCTGTGACACCCGTACTGTACGGAGTACTAGTACAGATAACAGGAAGTGACACACGGTGTGTCACATCCAGCACACCACCCTGGACTATTACGGAGGAAGAGTTAGGGTGGAGCAGGGTTGTTGCAGTTAGAAAACACACCATCTCAAGCGGTGGAAACAATTCTAGAGGGGGCCTGTGCTCTTGGCCAGGGCGGTCCCAAATCTCTAGCTAGCCGTGCACACAGGGAGGCATCTTGGCCTTGAGCTGATCTAGCAGGGCTACTAGCAGTCACAGAGCAACTCTAGCCACTTTGAAAGTGGTCCACAAAGCAGAGTTCACTGTAGAAGTTGCCGTTGTCAATCTCAAAGTCCAGATTGAAGAAGTCAAAAGTGTCAAAGTACAAAGAACCAGAGTCTAGATTGAAGTTGTCGTCGGGGTCAGCGGGTCCAGAGTCCAGAAAGGCGGAGTCACGGAAGAAGTCCATTGCGCAATTCTGACAATCGAAGTACTGCCCGGACACCACCGCCCGTGGAGCAATCTCCACGCCACAAAGTGCAGAGGCGGTGACGGTGTCGAGCAAAGCCATGCTCACACACATGAACAGAGCCGGCAGTGCCGCTGCCGTGAGGAGACTGCCAATTGACGGTGCCCGGACACCACCAACCCGTGGAGCGGGTGGTGGTGTGTCCACATGCAATTCCTCGTCGCCAGACTCCGAGTCAGCCACGCTAGCTGAATCATGCGTGGAAGAAATGTACGGAGGCAGGGGGCTGAAGGATTGAATTGAAACCTGTGGCTCGGGCTCGAAGAAGCCCAATTTCACAGACATGCCGTCCATAAAGGACTGCTCGAAGGGGGGTTCGTTGTCGACGAACTGCTTCGGGAAGATTAGCGCGTTCTCGTCGTTGTCGATCGTCAATTGCGGCTCGGGCTCCGCGATGCTCTCGTCGATTACGGCGGGCGGGGCCGTGCCGAAATGAACCATGGGAAAATGCTGCGGGGCCGACTCAGCACCACCGGCTACCTGCTTCAGCTCACGGAGAGCCGTGCGCGCCTCGTGCACGCGGGTAGCAAGGAGAGAGGGCGGAGAAGGCTTTAAGCCTGCGTACTGCGCCCGAAGGCCAATGTTGATGTCGTCCGCGAAGGTGAAGGGCTCTTCGTCGTGACGAACAACAGGTTGATCATGTTGTCCACAAAGTCGAGCGAAGGTGGCGTCGTCCTGGGCGTCGAATGCGGCCTGGAACGCGGACACAATCTCGTCGCTCTCGTCGGCAGTCACCAAGTCGCACTCCGCGCATGCCATGTCGTCCGTGGGGCAATTCGCGGTGTCGTGGAAGTGTCCAGGAGGACAACGCGCGCACTCAGGGACGAAGGCGGAGGAGGCTACGTGGAAGGAGATGTTGTGGGCGGAGTTCTTCTTGTAGTGGTTCTGACTCCAATTCCCGTCGGTCTTGAGCGGGCTCGCGGCGAAGCGGAAGCTCTTCCGCGCGCCATAGCCCCCAACACGATTGCTCCGTCCATGGAACTTCCCATCGTCCCGCCTGTTGCGCTCATCCCGCCAACGTGAGGGCGGAAAGGAGACACCCCGCTTACCGTCAGGCTGCTGGCGGTGGCGGTGAGAGTCAGCGAATCCAGAGAGAGGCTCGTCGTCCTTCGCGATTGAGTCCTTTAGCGTAACGAGGGTAGAGGTGGCGGCCTCCAATTGCTTCTCGAACTCCATGATGAGGCTCTTAACGTCAATCCCACCAGAGTAAAGCATAGTTGGGGAAGTCGGACGTGACGGCTTAGGCTGCTTCGCGCGGCCAACGCCGTTCTCGCTCTCCCAAATCTCGAGGATGTGGGCGTAGATGTCCTCGAGTTCGACCTTGGCCAAGTCCACGTCGAGTCGAAGCGGCGTGGTGACCTTGTCGTACATGATGGGGTCGAGGGACGCGAGCAGCTGCTTCTTGGCCATCATGTCGTCGAGCGGACCAGAGGGCGAGTTGCGGATAGCCGTTAGGCAGGCGTCGAAGTCTTGGATTAACGGATCGGGGTCGAGCTTGGAGTCGAAGTAGATGGCACACAACTCCTCGTAGTTCCCAAGGGGTCGGAGAACTCGAGGAAGCAGCCTCTTCGTGACCTCAAGCAAAGCTCGCTTCCCATCTCGCGGTGAAGCACGTCCAGAAGCGTCCACCCAACGTCTTGCGGGTGAGTGAGGCCTCGTCAAAGATGTCAACGTCGTGAAGAGGATGGCGTTGTAGACGTTGTTGACCTCCTTGGTGGCGTCCGCCAAGTCGAAGAGGGTGTCGTTGGCGGTGTCCTTCAGCTCAAATGCCGACTGTAAAGATGTCACCAACGACGTCCACAAAACATTGCGGTCCGATTCGTCACCTCGGAATGACGCCTCCTTGGAGCCAAGAGCGTCGCGAGATGTTCTTTTGATTAAATCAACGTCCCATGACGAACACATCACCACGAAACGCCAAAAATCCGGACGATAAGGGTTTGGGTTTTCAATTCCGATGTTAGTATTACATTTAGATTCAAAGTGCATTGTTTCTAACCTATTTCGATGTTGAGGAAAACGATGGTGACCTCGAATTTTATTGGTTCTTAGTATTTAGGGGTGTTACAGCGGTCTGAAATCCCCCTATAAAGCCGGAATTTGTAGGGTTTTTTGTTCACATTGTAATTATTGACCAAATGCCGTTCAAGGGTGATATGGGCAGAACGCAAGTTCCGTTTGTATATTGTTTGACCATTTTTTATGCCTCGCTTCATTAGCAACCATGCAACATGGCATAATTGTGACTTGGGTATCATCCGCGAGAGGGCTCGAGGGCTACAGTGTGAAAATCTGCCCTCGTTACCAAAAAACTTACACAACTAATATCTATAAAGTTTTATATGTTTGTCATCCGTGCAATCGACCATTGTGTTCGTCATCCGTCATCTCTTCAATCGATTAAAGCTTCTATTATCGTGCGAGGCTTTCACAAAACAAACCCTATGAGTTTCAAGAGCCGGGCGAAACCCTCTCTTGTAGGTAACACTGCAGCTTCTAAGCAGCAAACAAGTTCTGCTGCTACTGCAAGTGCAACACGGGAACAACATACAAAAGAACTTACTTTAAAGGTTTCCAACTTAGAGCTTAAAGTTTCAAAGCTCCAATCGGAGAATTCCAAAAAGGATGCCGTGATTGCAAAGCTGAAGAGAGAGTTGCAGGATGTAACAGATGATGCGCGCACGGCATGGTCGCAACATGCAGAGTGCAAGACACTTTTAGAAAGAGCCAAGGACACACTAACAAAACATAAGTATCGGGTTAAACAATACAAAGATCTTGCAGAGCGTGATCAGGCAAAAAGTCAAGCTTTCGTCCGATCGAGAGCCAGAACTGCCGAAACCATTGATGCGCGTAGAAAGCTGCAATCCCGGTGGGCTGAACAAGTTGAACACCTGTTACAAACAGAGCCTATTCTATATCAGTCTATGCTTGAAGACACCGACGGAGAGGGGAGCAGTGCAGAAGATCTTCCAGTGTATGTGGATGTCCTCGTGGCTTTTCTCTCTAGGCATCGACTAGCTCTGCGTGCTGCCATGGCTATTCTAGGCTCTCAACCAGTCAAGATGCTGACGAATTACCTGGAGAACAACACCACGGACCTGCAACGTGAACTCGAGCACTTTTTTACACAACGTGTTGTCAACAAGATCGCCAAAAAGTGGACACCTACGATTGGGCTTGCTATCCGTTTCCGGCTTGGGCTGAGTATGGAAAACTATGATAGGCTTCGTCAGATGATATCTAAAACTTTCGACACGGAGAGCAATGAATCTTCGACGTGGTACGTTCTTGACACTGAGTCTAGTGACAAGAAAGTGCAGTGGCGGGTTAAAGCCCCAAAGTTGCCGAGTAATTATGCCCTTGATAGACTGCGAGATGAGATCACCAAGGAATTAAATCTGCAGGAGAATGAGATGGGGAATGCTGCACAAATCAGCTTTCGAACTAAACTGAGTCAAGTCATTACTACCGAGATGGAAACAGGTTTTCTTCGTCCAGCTTTACTCACTGCACCCAAAGGCACCGTGATCAAGCTGGAGCTTTTCATTAGCGGTGACGCGCATGGGATACATCGTGGTGTGAAAGTGACACGAGTCACTTTTAAGCTGAAGGTGGAGGGCGGCGTCTTCAATAACTCACCTTTTCGTATGTACACAGTCGTTTTCTTCCGTGGATCAGACAACTACGAGAACCTGATCCAAAACAGCACAGACTTGTCCCGTGAACTTTCTGCCATTGCCAAGACTCCATTGACAGTTGGCGCATGGCAATTTTCCTTCAAGCTTACTCATGGGGGGGGATTTACTATTTATTTGTGCCAGCTTGGCACATTATGGTGTGCATGGGGGTTATCCTTGCCCTTTTTGCTTCGGCGAGAAAGACAAGTTACTAGACACCTCCGAGGAGTTCGAGTTGCGGACGTACCAGAAGATACTTGAGCTAGTCCATCGTGCCACGCCTCCGTTCACTTGCAGTGCCTGTGGCAAACACTTTCGAAATCAGCGAGATGTCGACAACGATAAACTACCGGAAACAAAGGCAGGCAGAAAGAACCAGGTCAAGCAACACTTTGGGCATTACATGCACTGCAGGCCAGTATTTCCTGTGTGGGAATGTGACGACGTCGTTGATGTGATATCGGGCTGTGTGGCGTGCCTGCTTCACTGGCTTCTCCGACTCATCGACCTGCTCTTCCTGTTCACGGTGCATATCCACGCTGACACTGAGGAGAAGGCGGCTGCTCTTAGCGAACTGTTGCAAAAGAAGGGAGTTAGTTTAAACAAAAAGGTTAAGCCATACGATGCCATGAAGGCTTCCAGCAGCAGGGATGACAAGACTACTTTCATCGGAGAGCACTGCGCAAGCATCCTCGCTGAATACCCTGACTATCTGGAACTGCACACACCCGATTCGAGGAAAGACCAGTACGAGAATATGTGGTTGGCAACTTACAGTTTCTTTGAGTTGATGTGGACGCCGGTGGAGGACACGCCGGAAAACCGAGAAGCTCACGCGCAAGAGGTGTTCGAGAAGGCGAAGGAGATGGCGGATGCCATCACTGATGGGTTGCCCGCGATAAACTCTTTATACCTGCACATCAGCCTCCATCTCCCAGTATTTATTCGCAGGCACGGCTGTAATCTTAGGCAATATAGTGGACAGGGTGGGGAGCATCTAAACAAGCTTGGACAGATGTTCGCCCGCGCCTTCACCAACAAGCGGATGAAGGTGTACCGCGACAAGAAGACAGGCACAGTGAAACGACAACGGGTGGGTATGATTGGACAGAACCTACGTGCTGAACATATCGCTCAGCACCTGCGTGAACAAGTTCCTATACATACAAAGTGGGAACGGAAAGTGATGGAGACAGCAAGTGCAGATCAAGATGAAGGGGAGGAAGAAAGCTCACACCAAAACACTTGAGCACGTGCTTGTTGATGCGGTGCGTGCTTGCAGGTGCGTATCACCCGCCTCCTACCGCCGTGCGAGCTTCCGTGATTTTGCCTGAGCTGTAACAGCTTTGCGCTTTGCAACCCTTCGAGCCTCCGCCTGTTCAGCGGTCTCAAGCCCATGCTGGGCATGATGCACTACAACCGGTTGGTGTGCAGGTGCGTGTGCCTCGGTGTGGTCGGCGATGGTCCTAACCTCCTGAGCGGCTGCCGGTGCTCCCTGCAGGGCAGGCCTATGCAAGTACGGTACCGATTTCCAGTCGTCGACATCGTGGCCCACAGTTATGCCAAGCGCTTCACGTACCCTCTTTTTCACCGGATAGCCAAGAGCCCACATATAACGTGGGATGGCCATGCACCTGGCAGTCAATAACCTGCGGGCTGTCTTGGCGTTCACGGAATGCGGCTCTGCTAGGCCATAATTCATGCTGCCAAAGGGATGGGTGGAAATAGCCTCTCCCAGAAACTTGCCCTTATTTTCGTAGAATTGCACAGCTCCTCCCAGAGTCAAGACCGCCGTACCATACTCGACTGTGATAGACTCAGACATAGACACGTTGCTGACGCCAGTGCTGGTGTGCGTCACTATCATAGGTGGAATAATGACTGAAATTGAACCATTAATGTTCGTGATTGCGTTCGAAACTGAGACACCGTTTTCCAGAACGGCGAAATCTAACAGCAACTCGATGGTTTTCAACTCCCAGATAGTTCGCACAGTCTGGACACGAGGATTCTTTCCGCCACGAGATTTGCAAGTGACTATTTTAGACTCGAGCCACTCATCAAACATATAATTGAATGCGGATCGGGGCCAGGTCTTGTTCTTGTATTTAAGACCCCACACTGCGACACCTTTAGCTTTCCGCACTGCCTTGAAAATAGTCAGGCGCAAGTCGTTTACGAATAGCATCACGTCGGCAGGAATAACTGATAAGACGTTCCTACACAAAATATTTCCAGGGCATATGCCGTGATTTTCCAGCATTTCGGCACGAGAAGGTAGGCGTACTCCGCAGAAAGGGCAGAAACGCTGTCCGCCACGCCGTTCTCGCCAATTCGGCGAATAGGCATGAACTGGGCCTACACACCGGCCCCACAGCGCCTTCCAAGTGAAAAAAATAAGTCAAACTAAGTCTAAATAAGACACCTGTGCAAGCATCGGTCTAATGATTGCGACTGGATACCCTTCTAGGTCGAAACCCAAACTCAGCTCAAACCGGAAATATGCCCGATTTACAGCACTATGAGTCAGTCTTAAAAATACGTCGAGGCGTTTTTGGCGGGGCTGTAATTCGGAATTTCCGAATCATACGTCGCTAACTAACACTAAAATAAAACCTTTAAAAGAAAGTCGGACCGCTCTAGAGGTCTCATCTCCGAATCTATCGTTTTGCTGCGGACAGTGGATAGGGTAAAAAGCTATCTTTCGGGTCTTATATTCACAATATCCTCGTGCGTTATGATAAAACACGCCGCGAGACCTCAACCTCTCACCTGTGGCTGCTCGTGGGACACAAATAGGCATATTTGCAAACTTTTTTTCGGCTGAATGCACCAAGTTTCGCTTTGTGGGTCGAGAAATAATTAGAGGCGGTACCGACGAAATTATCCGGAAATTGGCGTGACAAACGCTTTCAGATCTGGCAAAATAACCACCTCGGTGACTCGGCTTATCGTCCGGGCGCGCAGTCGGGTATCGATGATGTGAATTCTGAACGGCCACGGCACGTGTCCGCTCAGGAGCCGTCAAATTAGCTGCTGGAGATGCAGGCGTTGGCCGATAGCGCATCCCAACGTCTCGGGAAAAAATTGTGTCAAGACGGATCCGGTTGTGAGCCCCCATGGGAGGCGTAGCGTGCGAAGAAATACTCATGATAAAAATCCTATAGGTGGGTACGTCGGGGTAAGGTAGCGATGGCGCGGAGAGGAGGAACTCGCGGAAATGGTGATGGCAAAAGCAGTCAAAACGTCCGTAACTGCGAAATCCCAATTGTAGAAATGCGGAAGTCGATGAACACGTTGCGCAAGAAGTCCGCGACAAAGATTGATCAGGTCCAGTCAAAACGAAAATCCCGTGGACATCCAAAAAATTACGTAGGGTACGCTGCAGCGATAAACACAATTACTCCGTAACGACGTGTGCCTCAACCGCGAGTCCTCGTAGCGCAACCATCAAATGGGACCCCCAACGCCCCACCAAGCGGAGGCGCTTAGCCAATCATGCTACCAAAAGTAGTGGAAGGTGCCTGGCGCACCATAACCTGTGGGATATATAGCTACGGGTATATATCGGGTTACAGTCAGAATGCTTTCACTTTCGGTGTTTGCATAAGTCAGAATAAACATAAGATAGTCTCGGCTTCATGCCGGAAACCCTAAACCTGTGACACCCGTACTGTACGGAGTACTAGTACAGATAACAGGAAGTGACACACGGTGTGTCACATCCAGCAATAATTACCCGCTCCAGCACAGAGTCAGGCATGACAACAATAACAAAGCCATCACCTAGCAAAGCCTACTGAACAATGCCTAGATGCGAAGCAGCATGAGGCAACCTCGCAGCCCCCCATCGAAGGATCACTGTAGCTACCTCTCATCACAACGGTCGGCACTGAACAGGCACTGGTCCTAGTCTCCTCTACCTACACTCTACTGAGCCGACTGCCCCTCTGCGGGTTGGATCTGCACAGCCTCCAGGTCAGAGCCCAGCTGCTCCAGGTCCTCCAAGTCCTGCAGCTCCTGCACTGAGAGCGGCCTCTCCTCATCCGTACCTGAAGCACAAGGGAGGGCGGGTGGGAAAGTCCACACACTCATAGTAACACGGCAAGAAGCCTTCTCAGTACCCGCGAAGCTGGCCTCTTAGGCCTCCGACTGATCAGAAAACCTCAGTTTTCAGATCCGCTCCGTATGACAATCATACTGCCTGTCATACTACATTGATCAAAAAACCATCAGTTTTCTAATCAGCTGCGGCTACATAGCCCAGCTTGCATGACACATATGACACATATGTGAATGGAAACCCGGCCGGTGCAAGCACACAAAGATCACCACAAAGCAGTGCACGTACAATGCATGGCAGCAAATCAAGCAATCAGGCAAGAAGGGCCGCCTACTCTGCTGAGCATGGGGCATGCTTCTGGACACCGCCAGCCTGCGGTTGAGGTTGGTAGCCTTGTAGGTGGCCGCAGCCGCCGACGAGCTCCAGCCTCCGTACTGATTGAACTCGAAATCAGTAACCTGGTCAGCCGCACCCACCGCCGTGGCCCCACCAGACCGCAGGGACTGGGTCCCATACAGCTGCCTCGGAGCCTCGGGGTCCAGCCCAGAGGCCTCACCAAGCATCCTGAACAGGTACCTCCTCAGCTGAGGATAATCCAGCCTCTTCCCCGTCAGGCAGTCGGCCGACGGGTCCCGCTGAAACCGCCTGCCATCAATCTGCTGAAACAGTGGCTCATCGGGCTGCACTCCCCGTGCAATCTGGGTGTCAACCCACCTCCGACTGACCTCCACTGGGCACATAGGCTGCCCCTCCGCCGCCCGGGCAACCTCCACCAGCTGACCATACTTGTACTTGTCCGTCTTCCGCTTCTCCAGGAAGGTGGTCATGTGGGTCTCACAGAACTTCATATCCCGCAGCCTCACCTTCTCCCGCACAGTCATACCTCCAAAAGCCTGTCCACATGTCCAAACCCAGTGTAGCAAACATCTGCCGAGTGACCCCTCCCAGCATCAACCAGCAACGGGCACCACTCTGCACGAATGCAAACTCCAGCGGCTCCTTCCTGTTGAGCCGCCTGTCCCCCAGCCTCCTGAGAGCCGCCTCCCGTACCGCGGCCACCAGCCGATGAGAAGTGGGATTCCGGTCCGCCGGGACCAGAGCCAAATCATGAGCAGTGAAGACCATAGCCGAAGCGGTCTTCACCACAGAGAACGTCCTGGCCGCATTGGCTATGTACTGCAAGTACATAGCCACCGTGACCGGGTCGGCACCCTGGGCGGGTCACGGTCCTGACAGAAGGCCTGGTACCGCACGAACACCCGAGAGTAGCCCCGCATGGTGCTAGCCTCACGGGTGCCAGACACCGCCAACAGCATGTCTGCCCGCAGCTGCATCTCCACCGGGTCCGTCACGGAGAACTGCAGCCCAGCCCACTGCTCCCCAGTGCCTACGATGCCTGCATGAAAGGCAGCCCCCATCTCATACCCCTACCCCAGTCACAAGCCATGCAACCTCCCAAGGTACAGCGGGGACCAGGGCCCGCAGGCTCCCTCTCATCGAAGGAGACCCGCAAGAGGAGGACCCGAAAATCCGGCAGGCCCACCCCCCCCTCATTGGCCCTCCCGAGGCCAGGGAGGAAGGTGTCCGCAGAAGGTTGGAGCTCCGCCCACTGCACCACACAGTCTGCCAAGTGAACCCCGTCGGGACACAGCAAGACCCACCACGGCTGGAAAGTCCAGACCGGGGCCACAATGGAGGCTGCAGCCCTCTCAGCCTGCAGAAACAGCAGGAGCCTCCCGATCATCCGAAAAGGCGGGTTGCACCAGTTGACGTGCTCCCGCCAATCCGTCTGACTGAAGGTGTCAACCCCAGACGTACCTGGACAGTGCCAAGCACTGTTGAAAGACGGGGCACCTGCACTGTCAAAACCAAGACAATTCTTATCAGTTGCAAACCTGTCCCGGGTGTGCCTCCACCCCCCGGCAATCCACGGGTCAGCCCACCGAAAGATTGCCGGGTTGACCATCCAGTCATCATGGTCTCTGATCTTGGAGAGGGCATCAGCCCGGGTCTCAAACTCCCTGGGCATCCAAAGGGAGGACAAAACCACCCCGCGGTCAGCACAGAAACCATGCACCGCTAATGCCAGCTCCTGGAGCTCCTCATGCCTACTGCCAGACTCCATGACAAAATGCACAGCCTGGTTGTCACAAATGACAAGCACCCTCTTCCCTCTCAGCCTCCCAGCAACATCAAATGCCCGGAGAGAGTCAAAAATGCCCCGGAGCTCCCTGAGAGTGGATGACTTCAGTCTGTCTGACATGGTCAGATAACTGTGGCCAAGCAGCTCAGGTCCCCCTAAAGACTGCTCCAGCCAGGAGCCCCATGCCACCTCAGAGGTGTCCGCATGGACCGTATCCAGCTGGAGCCCCGCCCCCCTGGGCTCCCAAATGCCTCTCTGGTGCCTACGGAAGCCGTCAGTCAGCCAAAACTCAAGCTCTGCCCGGAGAGCATCAGAGCCCGGGACGTGAGAAGCCCACGAGCCCCAAGTCAAGGTGTCAGCAATGAGCACCGCAGCCGCCCTAGCAAACAGCCTAGTGACACCCCCTAGCACAAACCACTGGGCATTGACCAAGCCTGCAAACTTGGCTACAAGCCTCAGAGGCAGCCTATGAAACAGCCTCAACAAGTCTGACACACAAACACGGATCTTGTTCAGAGCCTTCTCAGGCACGAACAGGACCCCCCCCTCCAGGTCTATGCCTATGCCAATATGCACAAGGGTACGTGTGAAATACAGCTGAGACTTGGCTTCGGCTACGAGCCAGCCAGCCTCCCGCACATCCTGCATAATACGGGTCAGTACAGCCAAAGCCGCGGGGTCCGTGAGAGTGGGAGCCCTCACTGCAAACGCAAAATCATCCACGTAGGGGTGCACACGGAATCCGAGACCCCGCCACTTACCTACGAGCTCCTTGTTGATCTTCGTGAACACCCAGCAAGCTGGGGCTAAACCAAAAGGCAGTACACAAAACTCAAAGAATCTACCTAGCCACTCAACAGCAACATAGGTACGAGACATCTCGTGAAGGTCAACGT
>LGRX02027506.1:0-16150 GCA_001247695.2 Cymbomonas tetramitiformis | reverse complement strand
GTATATAAAAATTCAGTCGCTCTTAACACTGTGTCATTGTCGAATTCCCCTTAACATTGCGAAAAAATGAAGCCAGACACTGTGACACTGTACGCTGTATACGATTTCTGTCTCAGTTTTTTTTACGTCTTCATTCTTCAAATCTGAGAAATGTGTGAACGGATTCCGAAAATTCAGTCGCTCTTAACACTGTGTCATTGTCGAATTCCCCTTAACAGTGCGAAAAAATGAAGCCAGAATCGTTGGCTGTACACTGTACGCTGTACACGACACAGAGTAGAGCTGTGACACACGACACAGTGAGCTGTGACACACGACTCAGTGTGTCACTGTACACACGACACGACACGACATCGACACGACACGACACGACACGATACGACACGACACGACACGACACGACACGACATCCGACACGACACGACACATTACGACGACACGACACGACGACAGTATAAATAAAATTAAATATAAATATAAAGGTCATCCATGAATGACAAGGTATGACTTCACAGTGCGGTAATAATTAGAATTTTAATTATATTTAGCAGGTCATCAGTGAATAATGAAGGGAGTCTGGGGGAGCGGAGCCCCCCAGAGGTACCCAACCCCCTCTTGGTCGCCGCCTCTATTTGCCGCGGGTCTCTCACTCTTCACATGATGATGATGCGGATGATGGATACTCAGGGGGGGGTTTATTTTTTCCCCACCTGTACGTTCACGTACCCCCTATATGCTTTACCCAAATATTTCGACGTCTCTGCCACGTCATCAAAACTCGCCACAGTACTCAATTTACTCCGGAGCCGGAGTCTCTGAGCCGCGGCCGAAGCGATCGAGGTTCGATTATTCGAGGTTTCTGGTTTGTTACATTTCATCGCAGAAGCTCAGAGACTCCGGTCTTTCATGCCAAAACCAACCTCACTCGATTTTCGCCCCCTCGTTTCTGCGGTTTCAGGGCGTCCGGACTGGTTCTTAACACCGTAAGGGCGAATTCGTTTTTAGCAGTATGGGATCAGTATGAGGGCGGAAACATCCATAATTACCACGGTAGTCAACTATTGGATATTTATGAAGTATTACTGGAATATCCCGGTTCAAGATATCAGACAGTCAGTGAACCAATATAGATAAACTCTCATAAGAAATAAACCCTAAGCTAGATATACCCGGAACGGTCACGGAGTCGGAACGGTCTCGAGTCTAGCTACCTGTGACTCTCGGTGTGTCACAGCACAGGCTTACGGATCAGTCACGGTCCAGTGTTGGCTACCTAGGAATCTGTCATAGGGGCCTGCACCGGGACTCCCGGTCAGGGCTGCCTATACAGATTTCAGCACACCACCCCAGCACTGTGGGTGGTGACTGACAGGTAAGTCAGAAAAGTCAAGATAAGTTAGGGTAGAAGCTAGGGTGACAAACCTAACTGCTAAGTCAACTGTGCCATTCTGATACACAAATTGAAACCCTCTAGCCGGCACAAGTGCAGAAATATACAGGTACTCAGGTCCTGCTAAACTACTGAAAAGCACCGTGGCAGCAAACCAGATTGAAGATTGTAGATGTCAAAGTAAAGCATAAACCAAATTGAAGACCATGTTGAGGTCAAAGCACATCTCAGTACACCACCAGAAAGTGGTGCACTGCCAGAGCCAGAAGTAAAGCTACTCGGGGTCAAAGTCCAGAGGAGCACCGTCACCACAATGTCCACGGTAGTAGCTTGCAGCACTGCTCTCCAGTGGGTCAGGCGGCCGGTGAACCACCGTCGCAGCACCCAGGGAGTGCAGTACTGCATCCAGAGTGACGGGGTCCAGCTCGGATATACCGGGGTAGATGCATAAGTCTCCCCTGCACAGCACAGGCTGCGGTGCAGCCCGACCCGATACCTGTACAGAGTCGACGTCATTGGCCGCCGTGTAGGCGGCAGCTCCCACTCCCATGATCGAGATCAAAAGAAAGAGAGAGACAAAGTAAGGAAAACCCCACGGGCCCGCGTGTGCGGGGAAGCCCCATGGCGGCTTGCCACAACCGTAGGTGCGGGAAGCACCACCAGACTCAGTCACGTGGGCCGCGGGCTCTGACGCATGATTAGCCGAGATGGCCGGAGCCCGCGGCTTGACGGCGAAGCTGCCGTCTGCAAAATTCTCGTAGTCGTCGGTGTCGTAGCCGGTCAAGTCAACCGGCGCAACCGCGGAGTGGTTGGCAGTGTCCACAACCCCCGCGAATTCACCGCCGGACTTCTCCGTGGTGGTCACCCGCGTCGATTGAAGGGACACGGGCGGGCCGTAGCCGTAGAGCCCCAGGAGCTCTTGCTCATTCTCCAAGACAGGCATAGCAGGGGCCGGCACGGCGGATGCCGATGCCGCCGCACCACCTGCCGGAACCTGCTCCTCCGGTGTGATACCCGCGCTCGCAGCGTCACACACCAGAGCCGAAGCCTGCGTCGCAATGCCCGCAGGCGGCGGGAAAGAGGCGTGAGTGTAATGTACCTTAGGCTCCACCGCCGCGTTGACCTCCGCCGCGAGGTCGTCCAGCCGCTGCAGGATGTCGTCACCGGACGTCTCCGCCACCGGTGTCACCGCGTCAACGGAGAAGCCGTAGGCCGACACGTCGATGCCTCCCACAACGCCTCCGCACAGCACCGCTGGCGGACCGTACACCGTCGCCGCGCGGGCAAAGGCCTCAGCTCCATCATCCGCCGCCTCCTGAAAGACAGCACACATGGCGAGGGCATGCACGCCCTCCGCACCCTCGTCGTCGATGGGGATACAGAAAGCCGCGGCCGAGGTGGGGGAATGTTGGCGACCGCCAAGCGGGCAGTCGCGGTAGAAATGATAAAGGTCCTTACCAGTCTTCTTGCAGCGGGTACACAGCGGCTTAGCCCGCTGCTCGTCACGATCGTAGCCCACCGCCGGTGGGGACTGGACCCCCATGCGGAAGCCCCGCGGTGACTGCCCGCGCTGCTGCTGCCGGCGCTGCCCGTGCTGCCGCTGCGGCGGATCCCGCTGCTGCTGCACCACCGGCGGAGCCGCCCCACACTGTCGCCGCACCAGCTCGGTCAACTCCTTGATCTTGTCCAGTAGCACCTGGTGCTCGCTGCCGGTGAGCAGAGCCGACGCGCCACCACCTGCGGGCTTGGCCACGATGGCCTTCCCAACGTCCGTCTGCGCCCACGCTTGATAAATCTCTACAACCAGAGAGCGCAGAGCACCGAGGGAAACCGCCGCGAGATCGGCCACCATGGGGTAACGCACCTTGACCGCGGCGTAGAACACCGGGTCAAGCCGGCTGTAGAGGCTGAGCTTCCTGGTGGCCTCGGTGGGGGTCCAGTCGGCGGCCTTGTTATCCCGCACCAAACGTTGTTCCCGAGCCAAAATCGGCTGCGGGTCAACGTTTGCGGGATAAGTAAGCGCGGCATGCTCCTGCTGGAAGGACTCCCGCAACGCCACTGGTACGCCGCGCTTCACGATGTCCACCAGCGCACGCCGTCCATCTCGGTCGGCAGACGCGTCCGTACCCGTAAGCCAGACGTGGGCGTTGCTGTGCTTCTCGATGATAAGCCCAAGCACGTCGTACAGCAGGGCGTTCACCTTGCCCACCACCAAAGCCTGGGGGTCGTCAAGGTCGAACGAGACGAGGTCCAGCCCAGCGGACTCAAACTCCGTACGCAGCTGAACCACCACATCGGAGAGGAGACCCGCGTCAGAAGTGCCGTTGAAATAATGCTTCTTGTCGCCAAGGATATCCTCGCGGATACCCTTGGCCCATGTCCGATGGAGCCGCCCCTTGTAGACCTCGTCCACAAGCTTGGACTGCTCCTGCAGATACTTCCTCGTCGCAACGTCGGCGTCGGTGTTGGAAGTAGGGTCGGGGTTCGTAATAGCCGGTGATTTGGCCGTCGGTGTGTTGCGAACCGCGTCAGTGAGCCTCAGCGAGGCGTCGATGTCGGAGTCCCTCGTGAGGGACCGTTTTGCTCTAGTGGATACACCCATAATTCTGAAAGCCTGATGGGAGGTGGTACGCCGGGGCGCGTTCGGGTAATGTTGGGAAGATGCGACGTCACAGTCACGGAAGGAGCGGTAGAGCCATGCGAGCGAGAGGCACTGGAAGACGCCGTCGAGGTCGAAGGTGCTCGAGCCACCAGCCCAAAAATCGGAAGCAAGCGGGATCAGGGCAAGCGTAATACCGTAAATGAACATTGCGTCGACTAGGTCCGGTCCAGGTCGAATCCCCATAGCTGCGGCTCAAAGACGCTCACCGCAAACAGCTCATCTCAAAATTCCCGTGAGTCCCCAAACGCGCCGTCGCGCACCACCTCTCCAAGCGGCTGCTTTAGCCAATCATGGCCAAACTAGCTGTGGAATATAGCGTGGAATGGGTCCACGACCTACTGGAATATCCCGGTTCAAGATATCAGACAGTCAGTGAACCAATATAGATAAACTCTCATAAGAAATAAAACCCTAAGCTAGATATACCCGGAACGGTCACGGAGTCGGAACGGTCTCGAGTCTAGCTACCTGTGACACTCGGTGTGTCACAGCACAGGCTTACGGATCAGTCACGGTCCAGTGTTGGCTACCTAGGAATCTGTCATAGGGGCCTGCACCGGGACTCCCGGTCAGGGCTGCCTATACAGATTTCAGCAAGTATTAGTGTCCATATTGGGGAGTTGGGCGAGGTCCCTCAACCCTTCAATGCCCACCAAACTCGGTTTATCGAGTGGAGGACTTTGTGGAAAGTGCAGGGGTGTTCTGCTGCCAGGTGACAAAAGCGTACTCTATGGAGAGTGCTCTAAAGGCTTCAAATCAAGGATGTGGTATTTTCCCCCATTGGTATACACCATGATACGTCATCGCCCACTCATAACATCAAGTCAATAGTGGTGGCATGTTCATGGCGCATGCCCAAAAATGCCCCCAACAGCTGTTCAACAGAATTTCCTTAAGTATGGTGACGATGGGTCACATATATTCATGTGTGCACATACGGTGCGAGTGATAATGAAGTGTCATATCATCCACCTAGTTCCGCAATATAAGATATGCGAAGAATCATGGCAAATGGATGTTTAGAACTTGAGTTATTACCGAAAACGTGAAAATAAGTTCCTAGAAAACAGGATCAGTATGAGCAGTATGGCAATTCGCCCTTAAGGTGTTAACGATCGCTAGAAACATCATGGAGAGAGTGACTTTCACCCCCCCATTAGGTGGGGGAGAGTGTCTCCTGTTTCACCCCTCGCCCCGAGGTGCCACATCAGCATTTGTCATTCTGCAGTTTCCGACTATGGCTGGCACGAATTTTACCAAAGCTAATACTAGGTATAGGTATTGCCAGTATTTTACCAAGTATTACTTTGCCCCCAAAAGTCCTTACCCTAGTGCAGGGGGGTATTACCGCACGTTACCAAAAAAGTTTTACCATCGGTAATGCCGGGTATGGGTATTGCAAGAACACGCACAGTGAAGCACTACAAACAAGTATGCAACTCTCGCATATGTCAACCATGAAACTGTGAAGCTATACACAAGGTAATACGAAGTGCAATAGCTTCCGCTTAAATGAATGTGATGACAGCCCCTTGGAAGTCAGGTGTGGAAATGACATATGCAAGAATGAATTGTCTGACTACCGAAGTCGATATCGGTGACGGGAAGAGTGATCTGAGGGTATATATATAAGGGATATATATGCACGATAAAGTCACAGAAAACACGGTGCCGGGTGCTCGGAAACGGAATAGCATACAACTGGTTAGACATAAACACGGACTGTCTATGTGTCTAACTAGGAAGGCTAACGTGACGGGGACACGGCCACGGGTGACACATGCCACACACAGTGAGGGGTGAAGCAAGGAGAAGCAGGCCCCCATACAGTGGGGGGGAAATCGGCTTCCCCGTGACACCACCTCACCCCGAAGGTGTGAGTGGCCATCCCAGAGCAAGCAAACCCTAAAACCTAAACCCAATGTCACTTAATGTCAGAATCCAGAGGACCATTTTCCAACTAACAACTAGCAAGGTGTGGCGCTACTCTGCAAGTGAATTGTGGCTAAGCCTAGGAGGTTCACTCAACATGTTGCGGTTGCGATGTGACCGTGTTTGCACTAAGTGGTGGCGGCGGTGTTCTCGAAGATGTCGAGGGGCATCCAGACGACGAATCAACCAACTCCTGTGCGGTGCCAAAGCCAAAAGTAGCCTGGCACCACCAGAGCGAATGCGTCGATGAGAAGGGGGTGGGGAGGTGGAAGGTGAAAAATGCGGTAAGGGGGCGCGATTGAGCGCATTAGGAATGGCTCGAAAGGAACGATGGTGAGGGGCGAAGTGGGCGTGGAAACATCACCACACACCACTAGATGGTGAACAGGTGGGGTGCAAGGCGAGGGCGAAGGGAGTGGAGGGACGAAGTCGAAGGAGTCAAAGCACTCGTTGTTGATGGCGAACGCGATGGACTCGAGTTTGGTGCTTGGTGTGTAAGCACCACCAGGCACCACCAGACCACAGTCAAAGGGAAGATGTTCTCGTCGAAGCGAGTCCAGGGCAGACCGAACTGCAGCCATACGCGCACGCTGGTGCAGCGAAGTCATGATCCCCGCGGCTGCAAAATCTGGAAGGCGCGTCGATAGGGTTTCGAGGCGTAAAGGTAACTCCCCGAAAAATCAACCAAATCAAGCGATGGAGAAGCCAAATCGGGGTAGAATTTGACGAGGAAAACGGAGGTAATGTCAAAAACGTCGTACAGTAAGCCAGTTTTCCTGCAGTTCAGGCGCTGCTGGCCAGAGTGTGTAAGTTTACGTGGAGAAAGATAACTCCTAGTAAAATTAACCAAATCGAGCGATGGAAGGATCAAATTGGGTCAGTTTTTGACGAGGAACACGGTGGTCACGTCAAAAAAGCCGTAAGGTAAGTCAGTTTTCCGGCAGCAGAGGCGCTGCTAGCCAGAGCGTTGAAGGACGCCGAAGGAAGTAGCCGGCTAGGGTGAAGGAACAAGAGGGAAAGAGGGAAGTTAGGCCGAGGGTGTGCCCGGAGGCACAGCGTGAGCCGATATGCCTATGCGTCCGTATGTGTGTCATCGGGGGTAATCTGGGATTGGCACGATGACAGTGAAATTGGGCTTGAAATCACGATGAGAATGAATACCAGATGTCCGGGGGACAGGTATGACACTATGACAGTATGACAGTATGACACTATAGTAGTATGACAGTACTGTGGGGGGTGTCATCGTGGAACTCAGTCAGACCCTCGAAGAATGGTCAGATTCGCATCGGGGTTGAAAAGACAATGAAATCGAATATCAGATATTAAGGTTATGATAGTATGACAGTATGACGCTATGACAGTATGACAGTATGACAGTACAGTAGTATGACAGTACTGTGGGGCAGTCATCGTGTCAGCCTGTCGGCATAACATCTGAATCGAGAATGACGAATCGGAATTAGAAATGAGATCGGATCGGGAACTGAACGTTGAGCCGAAGTGTGACATCGGCTCTCGAGTGGTTGACCTGCAACCTGAGTGACGAGTGAATAAGTAGAGCACTTGAGAAGTGTTTAGCCTTCAGAACTCGGAACCGAATTATCGTTTGTACCTCAATCTGGCCCTGATCCAGTATATTATAAAAATCCGAATTGTGTACCTTTGCACGTTCAATCAAAAACATATCTCCGAGCATCTGTCGTCGTGCCCCTGGCACATTTGGTATCAGCGTGCTGCGATTTCGCCTCTGCGCAACTCGCCCACGGGCCTTTTGAAACTTCCGTTGTGATACAGGGGGAGAGCTGTACTTCCGGATATCTGTGCGCAATTTTAGCCTCCGTAAGTACATTTTTTTTCGTATACAACGGCCGTATCCTCTGGAAAACATCTCCAAAACTTCATATTTTTGCCCCTTAACACTGGGTGCTGAGATTCAGTAGTTCAGTATCACGTATGACGTATGACAGTGACAGTGACAGTACAGTGACTTCCTACCTGTACTCAGTAGTTCGACTTCGGTAGCTTAGACTGTGACACACGATATGATTGCCTAGTGACGGCCTCAGAGCTTAGATAGCCTGAGAGTCGTGTATTCATTTCTATCTTTTGATATACCCGATTGCCTCGCTCAAACCCTACGGCGTTCAGCGTTTTCACTGTGTCACTAGGACATTCTAGTAGGCTATAGGCCCACCACTTGCCTAAAGTGGTTTTGATTCAAAGCCACTAAATGGCTGGCTAAAGCTGTAGAGGGGCGAGCGTGGCTGAGTAGGTAGAATGTTGCGGGGTGCCGCGTTTTCGCGGCACAACTGACTGCGTGGATGGAGAGGTAAGCGCGACGAGTGGCGGAGGAGAGTACGGAGAAGATGGGTCAGAGAGCGCTGGGGCCCCCGATTGTATGCAGCATTGCGCAGAGTTTGGTACCAAGTGGATCGCGACACGTTAAACGGGCCATGACCTCGGACATCGACAAGCGCAAGGACCTCGACCTCCCACTCCTACTTTCCGCCCACCCCCGCCGCTCCGCATTTTTCCTCGCTGCTCTATACATCTTTACCCGTATCATTTTACCTTAATTTGCCACGCTTGCCGCTTGTTTGTGAACTTTGAGCGGATTTTCAGATCTTGCGGGCGACTTGGCCGTTTTTGGACACTTATAACTTACGGAGTAGTTGGGCTCAGACATTTTCCTTTGGAGGATATTTTTACTTCGCCAATCCCGGCCGTGTTACCGAGTTTCGTGGGCATCGGAGCAGATTTTGAATTTATTTCAGATTTGGCCCCTTCCTTGAGGGGGGCTCGCCCTTATCGTTAGGGTTTCATCGCGCCGGTGCTTCGCTTACGGCTGCCATGACTACCGTGGATTCTTCGGATGGATTTACCACGCCGGTCCCGGCTGGGATCGACACGCGGAGGGCGCTTCCCTTCAGCGACGGCCCTGAAGAGCCTGTGCCCCCTACACCTGTAAAGCGTCGCCCGCTTGACAGTGATGACTCGGACGGTGCTTTGGTTCTCAGGGACTTCCTTAAGGACTGCCAGACGATTCTCCGCGAGCCTGGTCACCGGGCCAGCATTATTCAGCAGGTTCGTGACCAGTGCCGGCCAACTCACATCAAGGCTTCGGAGTGGGTCTTTGACATCGACAAAATTAAAGGCCAAGTGCCTCGAGAGGTTGCACTGGACCGCTTCACCAAAGCGGTACAGACCCAACTTACCGATTTCAACCTTCAGTTTGACACGGTATTCCACCCGACTGACCTCACGACGGCTGTTCTTCCTGAAGCCACTCGCATTTTATTTCGCATCTTGACGTCGCTGGTGCGTGGATCATGCCTTCGGCTCATTGAGGAGTCGGCTACGGTGTCTCCGGATGATGGACGCCGTGCGTGGCTGGTTGTCTGCCGAGCCGTTGCCAGACGGCGCAGGCCGTGGGTTTCCCATGGTTACCTGTTCGAGACGGCTCCTGCGATCGAGCTGCTGGAGGATGTTGACCCCGAGCCCTATATTAAGGGTTTTATGCAGCACCACACCGCTGTCCGTTCCGAGCTCAGACCTGGTGTAGAGCCTGACGATGTGTGGGGTGTGGGGTTCGCCTTGGATCTCCTCACCCTTCGCATGTGCCCTCTGTACTATAAGGACCTTCTACAGGAGTGGAGTTCTAAAACGGCCGAGGGCAGGGAGAAGCGGGCGCTCGGCATTCAGCAGTACACGTTGGCTGTAAAAGCCTTCCACCAACAGAAAACAGAGGAGAAGAAGCTGCTTAAGGAGAAGAAGAAGAAGGATGGGGTCTCCGCATTGGCGGCCTCGCTTCTCTCTGGGGAGTCCCCTTCTGCCGCCCTTCTAGCCCGTGCGGGCATCCCGCAGACTCGCATTGTTGGTGGCCGCAGGCGTGACGAGCCCAGGCACCCGCCACAGACTCAGGATGCTCAGCCACAGGCGGCCGGACAGGGTGCTCACCGGTCTGGGGGCGACAGGGGTACAGCTCCCCGCGCCAGGCCGGCCCGCGGTGGAAAGAATCGACAACAAAACATGAAGGGACACAGGAAGGGCTCTCACCCTTCCCCTCATGCCCCTCCGCCGCGGACTCAGGGGCAGCGGCAGCCTGCATCCGGTGGTTCACCGACTGCCTTGCGGGTGACGCGAGATGCACAGGGCCGCCACTCGGTCCAGTGCTGGGACTGCGGCGGCCCTCACTTCCGCCGTGACTGCCCTGGAGGAGTGCAGAGTGCTCATGTGGCGGGGTTCCACCCCGAGGGCACGCCCATTGCGGACATCCTGTCAGAGTTGGATGCGGCTTTCCTCGATCCGGAGGAGGAGGTGTATGAGTCATGCCTGTACACTTACTCATTGGAGCTCGGGGAGGCACCGCTTGACGTCCCCGCGGCCCAGGCGGCTGCCGTTGTGCCGCACTCTGCCGTTGACAGTGGGGAGCAGTGGACTGAGTCGGAGTGGGCTATCTGGGACTCATGTGGCCGCTCGGAGGAGCAGTACTATGACGCAGTCAACCGCTTCAACTCGTACCAGGACCCTGGCGATGGGGACGGACCCGACGGTGAGATGACGCCTGCTCAGCTCCATGTTGCCGTGCACCAGCCTTCAGACCCTGCCGTGTCTATGCAGCACTTCAGTGTTGAGCCGCAGCAGCCAGCGGTGCCGGCAGCCGACGTGCAAATCACAACAACCAACAACGAATTCCCTGGAGCTGTGCAGCTGGTGAGCACGGCACCACCGTCCCGACCCAGGGGTCCGGGTGGCCCGGGCCGCAGGCCCTATGGGGCGGGTCACTACATGTACATGAGTCTGCTATGCATTCTAGCATTCTCTGGCACGGCAGATGCGGTGCAGTCTGGTGGTGCCTCCGGTGCTGTGCTGGAGGTGCACCCACGGGCTCTGGTGCTTTGGCATGCTGTCACCTGGGGTCTGGCTATCTCGGCCTGTCTTCCTGCCGTTGGTGCCAGGACTCCCGCACGCACCTGGCGACACCTTGTCAACCGCCAGTCACCGACGGGCGGGCACCAGCCCTCAACAACCCAGCCTCCGGCGGGTGAGCCCCGTACCTCTCGCCGCTCCTCACCGGTCTGGACTGCTATTCTGGTTATCTGTGGCCTGGCCCTGTGTACCTCGGCACTACTGTTTGGGTATTCTCTGGGTCTGCGGCAGTCAGTCAGACAGTCAGTCAGTCAGTCAGTCAGCTTACCCCGCCAGCAGGGGGGTCCGTCGGCCGTTCTGCTGGTCAGCTTTTCTCAGCTGATGGACTGGCTACCGGTGATACCGGCTTATGTCTGGTCTCTGGTTATTCTGTGGGTACTTATGCTTCTGTGGAGCTTGGTGTACTGTCTGGTCAGCTTGGGTCAGTTACAGTGGTCTACCCTCTGGTACCTGCTGGCTATACTGGTATTCTGGTTTATGGCAGTGCAGAGTCAGTTCCGTTGTATGTGCCCGACGAGGAGTGGGCTGCTTCTGGATTCAGCTCTCTGGCCAGTGCTGTCCCTGCACCCGTCCGGGTTGACAGGGGCATCGTGTGTGACTCTGGAGCCACATGTGTCATGTGCGGGGACCTGTCGGCCTGCACCGACGTGGACTACACCCGTACGGTGGCCTTCACCATGGTCACGGCTGGGTCTCACAGGACGGATGCTACTGTGACATTCCACCTGTATGGGGTCTGTGTCCAGGACGGCGCCATCGACCACTTCGTTCTCCCAAACTCACACTATAAGGCCGGCTGCCGCACTCTGCTGTCTTCTCGGGTTATGCTATCCCTCGGCTTCGGGTCCCCTGACCTTGTATCCCTCACCTACACCCACCTGCCTACTGGCCGTGTCTATCGGATCATTGACTCTGGCACAGACTATATGTGGGCGGAGGTCCCTGAGGGGGCAGCCAGTGCACTCACCCAGACTGTCTCACGTGTCCGCACCGGTGAGATCTGTGACTGGATGTGGGCACGCTCAGAGTATGCCAAGTGGGCTTTCCTGAAGGGCTCGCCTGCTGCCTGGCCAAGACCGGGGAACACAACTTTGACATCTCCCTCTTCGGAGACGACCTCCCCCCCGGCGTGGGTAACAACCAGACCTGCCCAGTCAGGTATTCACTATCTGATTCCTGCTGGGGTCACCTCTGGGCCGGTGCCTATATATATGGCAACCCGCCCTTTGACAGACTCACCTGTGAGCGGATGCTCAAGAAGGCCAACCGGGACTTTGCAACCGACCCCGAGCACACGGTATTCCTCTTCTTGATTCCCCAGTCACACCTCAGTACCTTCAGGCAGCACCTTATTCATTGGGAGGTGCTACATGTGTACCCGGCTGGCACAGAGGGCATATTCAGCTACCGTCGTGAGCACACCTATGCTGGACGGCCCCTTCAGTCGGCTGGCTCGGAGGGCGGGGGGGACCGTGTCTTCATTGCTGGTACCCCGTTCCCGGTGGCTATCATCTACCGTGATCGGTACACATCCATGAGGTTCACCCCTGAGAGGTGGTGCCATTCCGCATATGCTCATGCTCATGGTCTCAGGCTGGCTCAGCTCATGGACCTTGGTGTTGACATCGCCCGACCTGGCACTACGGTTACTCGGGAGCAGCTGCTGGCTCACAGGACCTGTGCTGAGGCCTGTGCTGTGTGTGCCCGTATGCGGACAGTGCAGCCAAGCCCGAAGCACCCTCCGGCTGACAGATACAGGGCTCAGAAGCCTGGATCTATGTGGGCTGCTGATGCTACAGGCCCGATCACGCCTATTGGCTATGACGGGTCGAGGTACCGCTGGACCTTTGTGGAGTTCACTGTGAGGTTTACACTTTGCTACTTCTCTGCTGAGAAGTCGGCATACAGCTTCATCCTGGCTCAGTTCCTGGCAGATGTTGTTCATCACGGCTTTGCCTGCACTGGCCTGGTTCTCCGCACTGATTGTGCCCCGGAGCTGTGTGACCCTGCAGCACAGGCTCTGTACAAACACCATGGCATCAAACACCTGCAGTCGTCACCCACCCTGCACTGGCAGAACTTCATGGCTGAATATGTGATTGGTAAGATCTCGTCGGTCTCCCGTGCTCTCCTGGAGACAGCCGGTATGGACCTCACCTACTGGCCTCTTGCGGACAGTCATGCCTGCCTGCTATGGGATATCCTGCCTCATGGGCGGGACGCCGTGGTGCCATTCTATCACCTTATGGGCTATCACTTTACCTACTCCCGTATCGAGATATTCGGCACCCTGTGCACTGTGGCCATGGATGCTCAGCAGATGCGGGCCCGCCATCCGGGGGTCTCCAAGAAGCGGACCCCCCGGGCCTGGCAGGGGCGGTTTGTGGGCATCAGCCTCAGGTCCTCGGCCTACAAGGTACTGGACCTGGAGAGAAACAAAGTTGTCTCCGAGGGCCGGCCGGACTTCATCAGAAACTACTCAGAGTTCGGGCAGGTGATGTCATCGTTCCCTGCCCCCGCTCCCGATGAGCAGCACTCCGCACCCGTGCCCAGTGACAGGCCGGAGCCATGGAGGGACTACACCACTGACATGGTGGTGACGGTCCATTCCGTGGCTGCCTATTATGACACCCGGGACGGTGAGACCTATGCCACCGTGCAGTTGCTTGACACTGGTTCATCAGCAGACACTTTCTGGACCACCGCCCAGCAGTATGTCATGGCTGACCCTGCGGGCACTGCTTGGTTTGACTTGGTCCACTGGCTGGACCGCCGCAGGGTCATTGACTGTGTCAATCAACACTACCCGCTCTGGACTCTGGCTAAGGCTCAGGAGGCCCGCGGTGATCCGCTGTATCCGGCACTCATTGTGTCCACGGACATGAGGCGGTCCAGGTCCTATGGGGTGCTCTTCCGGCCTATGGCCTACGGTGATGTGACTGCCCCACGTGCCTATGCCATGGACCTCCGTGCCAGTCTGGTGGTGTTCCCTGATACCCACAGTGCTTGCCACCTTCCCTTCTCCGACCACCCGGAGCAGGACCAGTGGCTCCTTCCGCACTATGTGGTCCCACCAGAGGACACAGTCAGTACATTGCCAGCCGGTGGCACACTCAGCTTCAGTCATATCTCTGCTGACCTCGCCGAGCGCCTGTACCACACTGCAGCTCCTGATCTGCCACTGCCGGGTGGGTACCGCCAGGCACTGTCTATGCCTGATGGGGCTCAGTGGGAGGAGGCTATTACCGGTGGGGAGGTGCAGCCTCTGATTGACCAGGGTAAGATTGAACCGGTGGAGGTGCTACCCGACGGTGAGATCGCCACCAGCACCATCTTTGTGCTGAATAAACCCTGGAAGCCACGGGATGGTCTGCCACCAGTCCAAATTCATAAAGCTCGGATGGCCGTGGCTGCCACATGGCACTGGGGCTACACCCAAGCTGAGACCGCATGCACGGTAGCAGACCTGCCCACCTTCCGCCTTCTCTTCATCCTGTCTATTATCTTTGCTGGTATGGGGGTTATGGTCTATCACTTTGACGTCAGTCAGGCCTTTGTTCATGCCCGTCTGGAGGTTCCTATATATGTGCGGTTCCCCTCTGGGTATATGTATAAGGGCAGATATGGCTATGCCAAGCTGCTCTATGCTCTCTACGGGCTACGGACGGCTGGTGCTTCCTGGCAGAAGCTGGCCAACAAATTCATGAAGTCCTTCACCTATCAGGGAATGCACTTCACTCAGTCCACATATGACCCGTGCCTATACTATATTGTGACCTCTGTGTTCGTGGCCTTCGTGGCTGTCTACGTGGATGACTTCGGGCTGACATGTGATGATGCCTTCCACCAGGCTTTCTGGGCAGCTTTCCAGGCGGCATTCAGGAGCAAGAATCTTGGCCGTATGACAGCCGTCCTGCAGCTTGCGGTTGACTATGATCGGTGGGGCATTGCATTGTCCCAAACCAGGCAGATCAAGGAGCTCATGTCCAAGTTCAAGCTTCCGGCCAAAACCTATCACAATCCGATGGATGCGAACCTCGTTATCCAGAAGCCGGAGCACCCTGATCTCACCCTTGTCACCCCATATCTCTCGCTGCTTGGGTCCCTGCTGTGGATTGCACGGTGCACCAGGCCAGATATCTATTACTCAGTCATATATCTGGCACAGTTCTCCTCATGCCCCTCGGCTCAGGCCTGGGAGGCACTTCAGAGAGTGGCTCAGTATCTGTACTTCACACGGCACTACCGTATCCGTTATGCTTACCCCAGTGCACCGCTTTCTGTGCTCACAATACAGGTGTATTCGGATGCTGACCATGCTCGTGACAAACTCAACGGGTGTCTCTCCTACTCGGGAGGCATTGTATTCCTCAACGGCATGGTCCTTCATTGGGTATGTGCCCGCCAGACTGATGCTGAGATGTCCTCCACTGGATCTGAGTATGTGGCCGCCTCCGTGGTTGGGCAGAGGGCCATGTCTGCTATCCATATGATTGTGGAGATGTTCGGCTTTATCAGAATTACGCAGCAGGAGCCGGGTGTGTCTGCTCTGGCTCTGTCTACGGCCTTCCCTGCAGCCGACACTTCTTGGATGCAGAGGGCGGCCACGTTCTTCGAGAATCATGCTATGGGTCATGGTCAGATGGGCCCCGCCTCCCCCCTACACTACCGGGAGGCTGAGCCTGTTCCTGACAGCAGCCTGTATGCCCTGCCTCACGCGGTGCCGGTACCATATGATGGCACGGGCTACGAGGACGGTCCGCGGGAGTACCACTCTCAGCGGTCTGGCATGTATGGTACCTCTGGACCCTTCATTCCCAGGCTGGAGCTCCCGGTGGCTGTCATGATTGACAACCAGGCGGCCTCCTCCATTCTGAGGAATGTCATGCTATCCACCAAGATTAAGCATGTGTTGATCCGTTTTCACTGCTTTCGGGGGTGGGTGTGTGCTGGGTACCTAGTGCCTGTTTACATCAATACCTTACTCAACCTGGCTGATATCTTCACCAAACCTCTTCCTCGACTCAAGGACAAGGTGCGGGTGATCATCAGCATGATCGAGTCCTTCATGGACGTGATCCGCCCGCACCCCAGTGGTGCGGGTGACTCCTAGGTTCTCTGGTCCTCTGTCCGGCTGAGCTGCAGTCCTGTGATCCGGCAGCGGTCGGGCAAGGGGTCTTTCTGGTCTGACTGGATTGATGCCCTTTGACGTGGTGCCCTTCTGGACTGGACTT
>LGRX02027505.1:0-41458 GCA_001247695.2 Cymbomonas tetramitiformis | reverse complement strand
TGCAATAGCTTCCGCTTAAATGAATGTGATGACAGCCCCTTGGAAGTCAGGTGTGGAAATGACATATGCAAGAATGAATTGTCTGACTACCGAAGTCGATATCGGTGACGGGAAGAGTGATCTGAGGGTATATATATAAGGGATATATATGCACGATAAAGTCACAGAAAACACGGTGCCGGGTGCTCGGAAACGGAATAGCATACAACTGGTTAGACATAAACACGGACTGTCTATGTGTCTAACTAGGAAGGCTAACGTGACGGGGACACGGCCACGGGTGACACATGCCACACACAGTGAGGGGTGAAGCAAGGAGAAGCAGGCCCCCATACAGTGGGGGGGAAATCGGCTTCCCCGTGACACCACCTCACCCCGAAGGTGTGAGTGGCCATCCCAGAGCAAGCAAACCCTAAAACCTAAACCCAATGTCACTTAATGTCAGAATCCAGAGGACCATTTTCCAACTAACAACTAGCAAGGTGTGGCGCTACTCTGCAAGTGAATTGTGGCTAAGCCTAGGAGGTTCACTCAACATGTTGCGGTTGCGATGTGACCGTGTTTGCACTAAGTGGTGGCGGCGGTGTTCTCGAAGATGTCGAGGGGCATCCAGACGACGAATCAACCAACTCCTGTGCGGTGCCAAAGCCAAAAGTAGCCTGGCACCACCAGAGCGAATGCGTCGATGAGAAGGGGGTGGGGAGGTGGAAGGTGAAAAATGCGGTAAGGGGGCGCGATTGAGCGCATTAGGAATGGCTCGAAAGGAACGATGGTGAGGGGCGAAGTGGGCGTGGAAACATCACCACACACCACTAGATGGTGAACAGGTGGGGTGCAAGGCGAGGGCGAAGGGAGTGGAGGGACGAAGTCGAAGGAGTCAAAGCACTCGTTGTTGATGGCGAACGCGATGGACTCGAGTTTGGTGCTTGGTGTGTAAGCACCACCAGGCACCACCAGACCACAGTCAAAGGGAAGATGTTCTCGTCGAAGCGAGTCCAGGGCAGACCGAACTGCAGCCATACGCGCACGCTGGTGCAGCGAAGTCATGATCCCCGCGGCTGCAAAATCTGGAAGGCGCGTCGATAGGGTTTCGAGGCGTAAAGGTAACTCCCCGAAAAATCAACCAAATCAAGCGATGGAGAAGCCAAATCGGGGTAGAATTTGACGAGGAAAACGGAGGTAATGTCAAAAACGTCGTACAGTAAGCCAGTTTTCCTGCAGTTCAGGCGCTGCTGGCCAGAGTGTGTAAGTTTACGTGGAGAAAGATAACTCCTAGTAAAATTAACCAAATCGAGCGATGGAAGGATCAAATTGGGTCAGTTTTTGACGAGGAACACGGTGGTCACGTCAAAAAAGCCGTAAGGTAAGTCAGTTTTCCGGCAGCAGAGGCGCTGCTAGCCAGAGCGTTGAAGGACGCCGAAGGAAGTAGCCGGCTAGGGTGAAGGAACAAGAGGGAAAGAGGGAAGTTAGGCCGAGGGTGTGCCCGGAGGCACAGCGTGAGCCGATATGCCTATGCGTCCGTATGTGTGTCATCGGGGGTAATCTGGGATTGGCACGATGACAGTGAAATTGGGCTTGAAATCACGATGAGAATGAATACCAGATGTCCGGGGTATGACAGTATGACACTATGACAGTATGACACTATAGTAGTATGACAGTACTGTGGGGGGTGTCATCGTGGAACTCAGTCAGACCCTCGAAGAATGGTCAGATTCGCATCGGGGTTGAAAAGACAATGAAATCGAATATCAGATATTAAGGTTATGATAGTATGACAGTATGACGCTATGACAGTATGACAGTATGACAGTACAGTAGTATGACAGTACTGTGGGGCAGTCATCGTGTCAGCCTGTCGGCATAACATCTGAATCGAGAATGACGAATCGGAATTAGAAATGAGATCGGATCGGGAACCGAACGTTGAGCCGAAGTGTGACATCGGCTCTCGAGTGGTTGACCCTGCAACCTGAGTGACGAGTGAATAAGTAGAGCACTTGAGAAGTGTTTAGCCTTCAGAACTCGGAACCGAATTATCGTTTGTACCTCAATCTGGCCCTGATCCAGTATATTATAAAAATTCGAATTGTGTACCTTTGCACGTTCAATCAAAAACATATCTCCGAGCATCTGTCGTCGTGCCCCTGGCACATTTGGTATCAGCGTGCTGCGATTTCGCCTCTGCGCAACTCGCCCACGGGCCTTTTGAAACTTCCGTTGTGATACAGGGGGAGAGCTGTACTTCCGGATATCTGTGCGCAATTTTAGCCTCCGTAAGTACATTTTTTTTCGTATACAACGGCCGTATCCTCTGGAAAACATCTCCAAAACTTCATATTTTTGCCCCTTAACACTGGGTGCTGAGATTCAGTAGTTCAGTATCACGTATGACGTATGACAGTGACAGTGACAGTACAGTGACTTCCTACCTGTACTCAGTAGTTCGACTTCGGTAGCTTAGACTGTGACACACGATATGATTGCCTAGTGACGGCCTCGGAGCTTAGATAGCCTGAGAGTCGTGTATTCATTTCTATCTTTTGATATACCCGATTGCCTCGCTCAAACCCTACGGCGTTCAGCGTTTTCACTGTGTCACTAGGACATTCTAGTAGGCTATAGGCCCACCACTTGCCTAAAGTGGTTTTGATTCAAAGCCACTAAATGGCTGGCTAAAGCTGTAGAGGGGCGAGCGTGGCTGAGTAGGTAGAATGTTGCGGGGTGCCGCGTTTTCGCGGCACAACTGACTGTGTGGATGGAGGGGTAAGCGCGACGAGTGGCGGAGGAAAGTACGGAGAGGATGGGTCAGAGAGCGCTGGGGCCCCCGATTGTATGCAGCATTGCGCAGAGTTTGGTACCAAGTGGATCGCGACACGTTAAACGGGCCATGACCTCGGACATCGACAAGCGCAAGGACCTCGACCTCCCACTCCTACTTTCCGCCCACCCCCGCCGCTCCGCATTTTTCCTCGCTGCTCTATACATCTTTACCCGTATCATCTTACCTTAATTTGCCACGCTTGCCGCTTGTTTGTGAACTTTGAGCGGATTTTCAGATCTTGCGGGCGACTTGGCCGTTTTTGGACACTTATAACTTACGGAGTAGTTGGGCTCAGACATTTTCCTTTGGAGGATATTTTTACTTCGCCAATCCCGGCCGTGTTACCGAGTTTCGTGGGCATCGGAGCAGATTTTGAATTTATTTCAGATTTGGCCCCTTCCTTGAGGGGGGCTCGCCCTTATCGTTAGGGTTTCATCGCGCCGGTGCTTCGCTTACGGCTGCCATGACTACCGTGGATTCTTCGGATGGATTTACCACGCCGGTCCCGGCTGGGATCGACACGCGGAGGGCGCTTCCCTTCAGCGACGGCCCTGAAGAGCCTGTGCCCCCTACACCTGTAAAGCGTCGCCCGCTTGACAGTGATGACTCGGACGGTGCTTTGGTTCTCAGGGACTTCCTTAAGGACTGCCAGACGATTCTCCGCGAGCCTGGTCACCGGGCCAGCATTGTTCAGCAGGTTCGTGACCAGTGCCGGCCAACTCACATCAAGGCTTCGGAGTGGGTCTTTGACATCGACAAAATTAAAGGCCAAGTACCTCGAGAGGTTGCACTGGACCGCTTCACCAAAGCGGTACAGACCCAACTTACCGATTTCAACCTTCAGTTTGACACGGTATTCCACCCGACTGACCTCACGACGGCTGTTCTTCCTGAAGCCACTCGCATTTTATTTCGCATCTTGACGTCGCTGGTGCGTGGATCATCCCTTCGGCTCATTGAGGAGTCGGCTACGGTGTCTCCGGATGATGGACGCCGTGCGTGGCTGGTTGTCTGCCGGGCCGTTGCCAGACGGCGCAGGCCGTGGGTTTCCCATGGTTACCTGTTCGAGACGGCTCCTGCGATCGAGCTGCTGGAGGATGTTGACCCCGAGCCCTATATTAAGGGTTTTATGCAGCACCACACCGCTGTCCGTTCAGAGCTCAGACCTGGTGTAGAGCCTGACGATGTGTGGGGTGTGGGGTTCGCCTTGGATCTCCTCACCCTTCGCATGTGCCCTCTGTACTATAAGGACCTTCTACAGGAGTGGAGTTCTAAAACGGCCGAGGGCAGGGAGAAGCGGGCGCTCGGCATTCAGCAGTTCACGTTGGCTGTAAAAGCCTTCCACCAACAGAAAACAGAGGAGAAGAAGCTGCTTAAGGAGAAGAAGAAGAAGGATGGGGTCTCCGCATTGGCGGCCTCGTTTCTCTCTGGGGAGTCCCCTTCTGCCGCCCTTCTAGCCCGTGCGGGCATCCCGCAGACTCGCATTGTTGGTGGCCGCAGGCGTGACGAGCCCAGGCACCCGCCACAGACTCAGGATGCTCAGCCACAGGCGGCCGGACAGGGTGCTCACCGGTCTGGGGGCGACAGGGGTACAGCTCCCCGCGCCAGGCCGGCCCGCGGTGGAAAGAATCGACAACAAAACATGAAGGGACACAGGAAGGGCTCTCACCCTTCCCCTCATGCCCCTCCGCCGCGGACTCAGGGGCAGCGGCAGCCTGCATCCGGTGGTTCACCGACTGCCTTGCGGGTGACGCGAGATGCACAGGGCCGCCACTCGGTCCAGTGCTGGGACTGCGGCGGCCCTCACTTCCGCCGTGACTGCCCTGGAGGAGTGCAGAGTGCTCATGTGGCGGGGTTCCACCCCGAGGGCACGCCCATTGCGGACATCCTGTCAGAGTTGGATGCGGCTTTCCTCGATCCGGAGGAGGAGGTGTATGAGTCATGCCTGTACACTTACTCATTGGAGCTCGGGGAGGCACCGCTTGACGTCCCCGCGGCCCAGGCGGCTGCCGTTGTGCCGCACTCTGCCGTTGACAGTGGGGAGCAGTGGACTGAGTCGGAGTGGGCTATCTGGGACTCATGTGGCCGCTCGGAGGAGCAGTACTATGACGCAGTCAACCGCTTCAACTCGTACCAGGACCCTGGCGATGGGGACGGACCCGACGGTGAGATGACGCCTGCTCAGCTCCATGTTGCCGTGCACCAGCCTTCGGACCCTGCCATGTCTATGCAGCACTTCAGTGTTGAGCCGCAGCAGCCAGCGGTGCCGGCAGCCGACGTGCGAATCACGACAACCAACGACGAATTCCCTGGAGCTGTGCAGCTGGTGAGCACGGCACCACCGTCCCGACCCAGGGGTCCGGGTGGCCCGGGCCGCAGGCCCTATGGGGCGGGTCACTACATGTACATGAGTCTGCTATGCATTCTAGCATTCTCTGGCACGGCAGATGCGGTGCAGTCTGGTGGTGCCTCCGGTGCTGTGCTGGAGGTGCACCCACGGGCTCTGGTGCTTTGGCATGCTGTCACCTGGGGTCTGGCTATCTCGGCCTGTCTTCCTGCCGTTGGTGCCAGGACTCCCGCACGCACCTGGCGACACCTTGTCAACCGCCAGTCACCGACGGGCGGGCACCAGCCCTCAACAACCCAGCCTCCGGCGGGTGAGCCCCGTACCTCTCGCCGCTCCTCACCGGTCTGGACTGCTATTCTGGTTATCTGTGGCCTGGCCCTGTGTACCTCGGCACTACTGTTTGGGTATTCTCTGGGTCTGCGGCAGTCAGTCAGACAGACAGTCAGTCAGTCAGTCAGTCAGCTTACCCCGCCAGCAGGGGGGTCCGTCGGCCGTTCTGCTGGTCAGCTTTTCTCAGCTGATGGACTGGCTACCGGTGATACCGGCTTATGTCTGGTCTCTGGTTATGCTGTGGGTACTTATGCTTCTGTGGAGCTTGGTGTACTGTCTGGTCAGCTTGGGTCAGTTACAGTGGTTTACCCTCTGGTACCTGCTGGCTATACTGGTATTCTGGTTTATGGCAGTGCAGAGTCAGTTCCGTTGCATGTGCCCGACGAGGAGTGGGCTGCTTCTGGATTCAGCTCTCTGGCCAGTGCTGTCCCTGCACCCGTCCGGATTGACAGAGGCATCGTGTGTGACTCTGGAGCCACATGTGTCATGTGCGGGGACCTGTCGGCCTGCACCGACGTGGACTACACCCGTACGGTGGCCTTCACCATGGTCACGGCTGGGTCTCACAGGACGGATGCTACTGTGACATTCCACCTGTATGGGGTCTGTGTCCAGGACGGCGCCATCGACCACTTCGTTCTCCCAAACTCACACTATAAGGCCGGCTGCCGCACTCTGCTGTCCTCTCGGGTTATGCTATCCCTCGGCTTCGGGTCCCCTGACCTTGTATCCCTCACCTACACCCACCTGCCTACTGGCCGTGTCTATCGGATCATTGACTCTGGCACAGACTATATGTGGGCGGAGGTCCCTGAGGGGGCGGCCAGTGCCCTCACCCAGACTGTCTCACGTGTCCGCACCGGTGAGATCTGTGACTGGATGTGGGCACGCTCAGAGTATGCCAAGTGGGCTTTCCTGAAGGGCTCGCCTGCTGCCTGGCCAAGACCGGGGAACACAACTTTGACATCTCCCTCTTCGGAGACGACCTCCCCCCCGGCGTGGGTAACAACCAGACCTGCCCAGTCAGGTATTCACTGTCTGATTCCTGCTGGGGTCACCTCTGGGCCGGTGCCTATATATATGGCAACCCGCCCTTTGACAGACTCACCTGTGAGCGGATGCTCAAGAAGGCCAACCGGGACTTTGCAACCGACCCCGAGCACACGGTATTCCTCTTCTTGATTCCCCAGTCACACCTCAGTACATTCAGGCAGCACCTTATTCATTGGGAGGTGCTACATATGTACCCAGCTGGCACAGAGGGCATATTCAGCTACCGTCGTGAGCACACCTATGCTGGACGGCCCCTTCAGTCGGCTGGCTCGGAGGGCGGGGGGGACCGTGTCTTCATTGCTGGTACCCCGTTCCCGGTGGCTATCATCTACCGTGATCGGTACACATCCATGAGGTTCACCCCTGAGAGGTGGTGCCATTCCGCATATGCTCATGCTCATGGTCTCAGGCTGGCTCAGCTCATGGACCTTGGTGTTGACATCGCCCGACCTGGCACTACAGTTACTCGGGAGCAGCTGCTGGCTCACAGGACCTGTGCTGAGGCCTGTGCTGTGTGTGCCCGTATGCGGACAGTGCAGCCGAGTCCGAAGCACCCTCCGGCTGACAGATACAGGGCTCAGAAGCCTGGATCTATGTGGGCTGCTGATGCTACAGGCCCGATCACGCCTATTGGCTATGACGGGTCGAGGTACCGCTGGACCTTTGTGGAGTTCACTGTGAGGTTTACCTTTGCTACTTCTCTGCTGAGAAGTCGGCATACAGCTTCATCCTGGCTCAGTTCCTGGCAGATGTTGTTCATCACGGCTTTGCCTGCACTGGCCTGGTTCTCCGCACTGATTGTGCCCCGGAGCTGTGTGACCCTGCAGCACAGGCTCTGTACAAACACCATGGCATCAAACACCTGCAGTCGTCACCCACCCTGCACTGGCAGAACTTCATGGCTGAATATGTGATTGGTAAGATCTCGTCGGTCTCCCGTGCACTCCTGGAGACAGCCGGTATGGACCTCACCTACTGGCCTCTTGCAGACAGTCATGCCTGCCTGCTATGGGATATCCTGCCTCATGGGCGGGACGCCGTGGTGCCATTCTATCACCTTATGGGCTATCACTTCACCTACTCCCGTATCGAGATATTCGGCACCCTGTGCACTGTGGCCATGGATGCTCAGCAGATGCGGGCCCGCCATCCGGGGGTCTCCAAGAAGCGGACCCCCCGGGCCTGGCAGGGGCGGTTTGTGGGCATCAGCCTCAGGTCCTCGGCCTACAAGGTACTGGACCTGGAGAGAAACAAAGTTGTCTCCGAAGGCCGGCCAGACTTCATCAGAAACTACTCAGAGTTCGGGCAGGTGATGTCATCGTTCCCTGCCCCCGCTCCCGACGAGCAGCACTCCGCACCCGTGCCCAGTGACAGGCCGGAGCCGTGGAGGGACTACACCACTGACATGGTGGTGACGGTCCATTCCGTGGCTGCCTATTATGACACCCGGGACGGTGAGACCTATGCCACCGTGCAGTTGCTTGACACTGGTTCAGCAGCAGACACTTTCTGGACCACCGCCCAGCAGTATGTCATGGCGGACCCTGCAGGCACTGCTTGGTTTGACTTGGTCCACTGGCTGGACCGCCGCAGGGTCATTGACTGTGTCAATCAACACTACCCGCTCTGGACTCTGGCTAAGGCTCAGGAGGCCCGCGGTGATCCGCTGTATCCGGCACTCATTGTGTCCACGGACATGAGGCGGTCCAGGTCCTATGGGGTGCTCTTCCGGCCTATGGCCTACGGTGATGTGACTGCCCCACGTGCCTATGCCATGGACCTCCGTGCCAGTCTGGTGGTGTTCCCTGATACCCACAGTGCTTGCCACCTTCCCTTCTCCGACCACCCGGAGCAGGACCAGTGGCTCCTTCCGCACTATGTGGTCCCACCAGAGGACACGGTCGGTACATTGCCTGCCAGCGGCACACTCAGCTTCTGTCATATCTCTGCTGACCTCGCCGAGCGCCTGTACCACACTGCAGCTCCTGATCTGCCACTGCCGGGTGGGTACCGCCAGGCACTGTCTATGCCTGATGGGGCTCAGTGGGAGGAGGCTATTACCGGTGGGGAGGTGCAGCCTCTGATTGACCAGGGTAAGATTGAACCGGTGGAGGTGCTACCCGACGGTGAGATCGCCACCAGCACCATCTTTGTGCTGAATAAGCCCTGGAAGCCACGGGATGGTCTGCCACCCGTCCAAATTCATAAAGCTCGGATGGCCGTGGCTGCCACATGGCACTGGGGCTACACCCAAGCTGAGACCGCATGCACGGTAGCAGACCTGCCCACCTTCCGCCTTCTCTTCATCCTGTCTATTATCTTTGCTGGTATGGGGGTTATGGTCTATCACTTTGACGTCAGTCAGGCCTTTGTTCATGCCCGTCTGGAGGTTCCTATATATGTGCGGTTCCCCTCTGGGTATATGTATAAGGGCAGATATGGCTATGCCAAGCTGCTCTATGCTCTCTACGGGCTACGGACGGCTGGTGCTTCCTGGCAGAAGCTGGCCAACAAATTCATGAAGTCCTTCACCTATCAGGGAATGCACTTCACCCAGTCCACATATGACCCGTGCCTATACTATATTGTGACCTCTGTGTTCGTGGCCTTCGTGGCTGTCTACGTGGATGACTTCGGGCTGACATGTGATGATGCCTTCCACCAGGCTTTCTGGGCAGCTTTCCAGGCGGCATTCAAGAGCAAGAATCTTGGCCGTATGACAGCCGTCCTGCAGCTTGCGGTTGACTATGATCGGTGGGGCATTGCATTGTCCCAAACCAGGCAGATCAAGGAGCTCATGTCCAAGTTCAAGCTTCCGGCCAAAACCTATCACAATCCGATGGATGTGAACCTCATTATCCAGAAGCCGGAGCACCCTGATCTCACCCTTGTCACCCCGTATCTCTCACTGCTTGGGTCCCTGCTGTGGATTGCACGGTGCACCAGGCCAGATATCTATTACTCAGTCATATATCTGGCACAGTTCTCCTCATGCCCCTCGGCTCAGGCCTGGGAGGCACTTCAGAGAGTGGCTCAGTATCTGTACTTCACACGGCACTACCGTATCCGTTATGCTTACCCCAGTGCACCGCTTTCTGTGCTCACAATACAGGTGTATTCGGATGCTGACCATGCTCGTGACAAACTCAACGGGTGTCTCTCCTACTCGGGAGGCATTGTATTCCTCAACGGCATGGTCCTTCATTGGGTATGTGCCCGCCAGACTGATGCTGAGATGTCCTCCACTGGATCTGAGTATGTGGCCGCCTCTGTGGTTGGGCAGCGGGCCATGTCTGCTATCCATATGATTGTGGAGATGTTCGGCTTTATCAGAATTACGCAGCAGGAGCCGGGTGTGTCTGCTCTGGCTCTGTCTACGGCCTTCCCTGCAGCTGACACTTCTTGGATGCAGAGGGCGGCCACGTTCTTCGAGAATCATGCTATGGGTCATGGTCAGATGGGCCCCGCCTCCCCCCTACACTACCGGGAGGCTGAGCCTGTTCCTGACAGCAGCCTGTATGCCCTGCCTCACGCCGTGCCAGTACCATATGATGGCACGGGCTACGAGGACGGTCCGCGGGAGTACCACTCTCAGCGGTCTGGCATGTATGGTACCTCTGGACCCTTCATTCCCAGGCTGGAGCTCCCGGTGGCTGTCATGATTGACAACCAGGCGGCCTCCTCCATTCTGAGGAATGTCATGCTATCCACCAAGATTAAGCATGTGTTGATCCGTTTTCACTGCTTTCGGGGGTGGGTGTGTGCTGGGTACCTAGTGCCTGTTTACATCAACACTTTACTCAACCTGGCTGATATCTTCACCAAACCTCTTCCTGGGCTCAAGGACAAGGTGCGGGTGATCATCAGCATGATCGAGTCCTTCATGGACGTGATCCGCCCGCACCCCAGTGGTGCGGGTGACTCCTAGGTTCTCTGGTCCTCTGTCCGGCTGAGCTGCAGGCCTATGAGCCGGCAGCGGTCGGGCAAGGGGTCTTTCTGGTCTGACTGGATTGATGCCCTTTGACGTGGTGCCCTTCTGGACTGGACTTTGTGTTCGTGGACAGACTGGTACCTATGACCTGCCCTATGAGACCTTAGACACCGACAGCTCTACTCTGACCTTAAGCACATCTGACTGGATTCTGGCCTTTGACTACATCCTGTACCTCTTTGACATCTTCTATGACCTCGAGTACTGGTTGACCGTCGAGCTGAGCAGCATCAGATGAGAGTATCTATCGGGGAGCGAGATCTGGCAGAGACCAGTTGCTATTTTCATATCCTTGTGGCAGTCCACCTAGTTGGCATGCATATACTAGTACTTTAGCATTCGGTTTAGAGGGTTAGCCGGAAGCGGGGATGGCGGCAGGTCGGCCCTTTGGTTGATGTTGTTCTGATCCGTGGACGGGGACCTCTTAGTTTGCATTAGCTACCTGTTTCACATTCTTGTGCCACCTCAGCCGAGGTGGTGTGCTGAGATTCAGTAGTTCAGTATCACGTATGACGTATGACAGTGACAGTGACAGTACAGTGACTTCCTACCTGTACTCAGTAGTTCGACTTCGGTAGCTTAGACTGTGACACACGATATGATTGCCTAGTGACGGCCTCAGAGCTTAGATAGCCTGAGAGTCGTGTATTCATTTCTATCTTTTGAGATACCCGATTGCCTCGCTCAAACCCTACGGCGTTCAGCGTTTTCACTGTGTCACTAGGACATTCTAGTAGATTGTTTCCGCTGTTTGGCTTGACTAATATATGATATATATATATTAGTTCTTCCATCAGTCATGGCGGCTGTTGTAGAGTTAGATTAGTCGGATTCTCCATGTATGTGCTAGCTGGGGGAACTTTTAGTATAGGGACTGCCCTTGACCTTGTATGTATGGTAGCCGGGGGCGATTTGGCTCCCCGGGGTAAATTAATTTAAGTCACACGACAGGTGACACGAAGGATTTAGGGGATTTTTTTCAGTACGCAAGGAAGGGGTTAGGGTTTTGCAGAAAACTTTCAGAAACCTCTATATCCTTCTTAGGAAGATGACCCATAAGGATCAAAAACTGCCAAAACTTCCGAATACTTGGTTATACATTGGAAACATAGACTGGTACACCGATCCGAAAGTTGCTTCACTCGAGCTTTCGGCGCTGGCTTCTCAATATGGCGCTATTGAAGGGAACTTAGACTTGACTGGCTTTCTAGATAAGAAAAAACGCGAACGAGATCTAGACAAACTACATCAAGGGAGTGGTTTCATTAAGTTCTGTGTGGCAGAAGAAGTGGAAACGGCTGCCAAGGCACTCGATGGGTATCTGTACCGCTCCAAGGTGACCACTTATTTCGGCGTGTGGATGCATTCTTCCTGAAGAGCGGATTGCTCTTTTTAGGGGCTCAGGAGGGTAATTCACTTGAAATTCAGCGTAAATCGATTCAGAGCTTGCTCAGATGTGTGGGGTGAAAGTGCCAGCCTCTGAAAGTACAGGTTGCGCGAGCCCGTTATGTGGTGGATTTCGATAAGCTCGAGCAATCAAAGCTAAAAAAAGAGCACGAAAGGCAGCACGTTCGAAACAAATTGCGACATCGGCAAGAGCGCCTTGATCAGGAAGCACGCAGAGTGCTCGAAGGGATTTCCTCCCCGGGTGGATGTGACGCTCCTTCAGCCTTTCATCAGTTACAAACTGTTCTACCGGAGGTGCGAGCGCAGCTGATTGCCGAGGCTGCGCGGAGTATGTCTCTCTCCGGGGAGATAGATTGGCAGGCTATGCACTCGGCTTGCGACCCAGCGCGTGGCGGCCGAGTTGGTGGAGTTGCAGGCCAGTCCTCTGCAAAGAATGAAGAAACTGGGGCAGTTGGGGAGGGTCAGCCATATGACTCCTCCCGTGCACTGAGAAAGAGGTGGCAGGTACGAATACAAACTGTCGTGCTATAAATTTCTATTTTTTCTGCCTTATTCAAAGCTTACCAGATTTTTAATGCTGGGGGGTACCGTTGAAACGCGCACTGCGATTCATGGACGCTAGGGTTGGTGTGCTGGCTGTTTCCTTGGCGCCGTGCAGGTGGAGAGTTTTGCCGTAATACTGCATCTCATGCTTAATGCTGAAGAGCAATCGGAAAATCTCACGAAGTCCTCACCTCCTGAGCGACTGACCATAGTCGATTTCGGCTGCGGAAGTGGGAACTTGACTCTCCCTCTCGCTTCTCTTTTCCCCACTTGCGACTTCATTGGTTATGATATGAAGCTCAGATCAATCGAATTATTAAATGCACGGGCAGCAGAGGCTGGACTCACAAACATCAAGGGTCGAGTAGCGATGATTGAAGATGTTGCTCATCCGATTGATATCGTGTTGGCCTTGCATGCCTGTGGCAATGCTACGGACTTCGCCTTACTTCAGGTGGGAAACATTTATCCAAATCCAATGACAATGAAACGATCTTGAGCTAAATAGCGTACTCGTCAGCGCGTTAACTATTCCTATAGTACTGACGTCGGTTGTGTGAGTGAATGCTTTGCGCTTCCTATGCAAGGTAGTCGCAGTGCAAAATTAAATTATGCAGGGGGTCTCTTTGACTCAGGTGCATAACGCAGAATTGCGCTGAAATCTGGATGGTTGAGGCCGTTGCAGGCACTTAGCTGTGGAGCCGCTTACCTCGTGTCACCGTGCTGCATCGGCAAGCTCAAATTCAGCGTGCAGGAGAAGTTCAGCGTGCCAGAGAAGACTGCCAGCTTGGAGGAGGCCGGGGGGTGTATTCAGCCCCCTACAGAACCTGCTGACACCGCAGGTAGGTCCCTAACAGGTCCTGCTTTCCAGGGCTCGCCTCCGATGGCAAACCTGGCTTTGATCTGCCCACTGTTCGATTTATGCCATTGAGCCGCTTCCGTTTACCTGCCGAGTGTCTCAGAGATGGCAACTGTGCTTCCGCCAAATATTTCCGACCCTCCAGCCGTCAGTAGGAACCGCTGGCTGTTGCTTGCGTTTCGGAGCCTGTCGCCTGTCGGTGCAAGTTGAGTAAATTTGAGCTGCTAACTGGCGTCCGCCAAGGCAGCCTCGGACACGTGATGTTGCACGCGGAGGTTTGGGCAACTAATAGAAGCGCATCAAGCACCTGTGAGCCACCTGTTGTCGTGGTCTGCAGCTTTCGGCTGCTTTGGACTTGGTCGTGAAGCAGGATGCTTTGTGGTGGGCAGACACCTTGGGAGGCGTGGAGTTGAAGGAGCAGCCGGATGTGTCTGGCGTGGCAAGTCAGCTGCATCATCCGCGCTCTCGGTGGTTGTTGAGATGTCTTCAATCGCCATGCAAGAATTTTGCAGTCCTTGCACGGCGTGCTGACATCGACCACGGCAACTGCTGCGCCCCTCTTGAGCAGAACGATGGACCAGCAAGACCAGAAACTGATGAAGCTGGATGCGCCTTGGCTTCAAAGAAGGTGAGCTTTGGGCTAGGCATGCAATCCGTGTACATCTTCTGCGTCATCCGTGTCCCCAGCAGCTGTGCGATGTCCTCTACTGTCCTATGCTCCGTCGGCACGGAATCATGAAGGACGGAGTTCTTCGTTGCCCTCGATTGAATAGTTTGTGAGCGTAAGCCAAATAAGTCACGAAGGGTTTCTGTGAAGTTCTCCCTTCTCCGTTCTCGATTGAGTGCTCAGGGAGCTCACACATTCCCGTGTCAACTAAGCAAGTTCGCTCCTTGTTATCCTGTCTATGCCTGAGAAGCAATTGAACACAAAAGTGTGAGACGCATTTCCCAGTCCAGGTCACAATAGATGCTAAAACATGAACTTGTGAGAGCTTCCAGCGAACCTTAAACCACTTGGGACTTTGTAGTGCACGCAAGTAAAGCAACTGTTGGACTGAGTAACAGATCACATGTGGGATGTTGGGAGTGCGCAACGTGTGATGGTAGTCCTTGGGGGCGCTGTGTAAGCTGAATATCGAATTAGACCGGAGCGAAGCCAGCCGGGAATATGGGTACACAGTGGGAACCTTCAAGCTACTAAGGCACGAGGCCATTGCAAAGAGCGATCTTTTGATTGGGGTTCCGGCAACTCGTCAAAATTGGGCACTGAGGCTACAGAAGTTGAGTGAAGTCGGAGTAAGCCTCTCCAATGCAATATGCTAAGTTGACACTATGTGTGCACACAATTCGGGGGTTTGTGCTAGATATTACTCTGTGATACAGTGTTTTTGCACCATTTCATTGTCACCCAGACGTAACAAACGGTGATATCGTGATACCGTCGTTTCATCAGTTAGTCGTCATCCTGACATGTATTCAGGGCTTGCAACCAACCGATGTCAAAACCTGATTTATATCCTCTTCGAGTCAGCTCCAACGCCGAACCGGAACCCTATTCTAATGTCAGCTTGCAACACTGGTATACGTCAAGTCTATGTATCAGATATGAACACTATTTTTCCCGGGCGGGAGGGCGGGGAGGTTTTGTATCTTGATGGGTATGTAGAATGTTTGCACGATATGGTGGGGGCTATGCATGTAAAAGGTTGCCGATTCAAAAATGCAGGTGAAAAAAATGCATTTTTGCCTAAGTTATGGTTGTTGTTCAGTTTACAAGTTGATAACGTATATACTTTTAAGAAAGTGGCGGCATCCACAAGATGGCGCCATCATCCAAGTATGCCTGAAGATTAACATGTGAGTCTGTGACTGTGAGAATGACCCTGAGATTAGCGTTTGTCAATATGACGTATGCCATCATGGGTAATGAGAAAGTTGCAAAAAAACAGTTGGAAATGTTCGCACCGTTAGATTGAAAAGTGTAAGGCTCTAGATGTATTTATGCATTTTCATAGCGTTCGTATCTTTCGGCTACGTTTCCACCGCGTATCACAGTTCGGTTGTCCAATGAAGGGTGCAATCCAGGGCATTGTATCGGTTGCAGAATTGCTTATCGATCGATTTCGATATTTAATAATTCTAATCGATTATCGGCGATATCGATACATATCGATATCTCAAAATTATATACGCTTTCTAATATACAACACATAACAGTTTGAATTCCGAAGCGAAGCGATACCGATATATCGATTAAATGTGCGCAAAATGGATATCGATTGAGACTTATATGCCAATATTTACCGATATATCGATATATCAGAATATCGGCACAACCGATAAAATGCCTTGGTGCAATCCAGTTGAGGGGGGCTACGTCAATGGAAGTGCAGTCGGTTCGTCAGGGATATGACCGATGACATATGTGTCATACATGTCATACGTGTCATACATGTCATGTCATGTCATGTCATGTCATGTCATGTCATGTCATGTCATGTCATGTCATGTCATGTCATGTCATATGTTATAATGACATACAGTCGTCAGTACGGTCGACTGTGACATGTACAGTCATACTATCTGTCATCCACTCACCATGAGTGACATCTGTCATCGAGAGGCTGATCACAGCATCTCGATGATGAAGCAAGACAGTTCTTGAAGAACAAACTGTTCTGAAGGGACGCGTCTTCGCTTCAAGCATGAATTGAACACCATGCGGGTATCATATGGCTAATTCGATCAGCCGATACTGTTAGTTCACCCAATGCCCTCGGGTTCACAACCCGATAGTGGTAACGCTTGAGAAGCGTGGGGGCATTGGCGTATATGAGAGAGCATTGAGCTCAAGCAGTAGATTCTGGATATCAGACTGCACTCATACCACCAAACTCTTGCGCGTGCTATTGTCGTTCAATAATAGCCGTGCCATACATATCGCTCGCATAGCGAGCCCTGATAGTGGTATTCTACTCGTCCACGCGACGAACGAGGACACATAAGTGTGTGCAGTGCAGCAATAGAGATATATTGTATATTGTGTATGTAACAGGTTCGCGCATACATACAGGCGACAGCGATCGCACATATACGACCATATATCGCACAATAACAACCGCTGCAGAATCAACAGCGAACGGAGTGCGCGAGGAATTACCGTCGCGAACGCATTCGCTCGCATAAATATCGTCAGAAAATAACAGCGACAAGGTGTGCTTACTGCATACAGATCGCACATATATGCTGTTATCATTCGCAGGGTTGGTACGATATGCGACATACGGACGCGCGAATGATTAAACCGTCATCAGTATGTATGATCCGTACGCGCGATGGCATTCGTACCATGCGACACATACCGGCGACATAAATGTTCACTCTCCGCAGCGACAGTGATGATTCGCTATTCGCACAAATTGTTCAGTGCAGCGCACATACATAATTCGTTATTGCAAATGGTTTGCAAAAATCGCTCGTCGACGCGCATACGATGATTTAGCTTGTCAGAATATGCGCACACCTGCTATGATTTCATCATGCTCAGAGGACGCGCGATGAGGGTGCATAATTCATATATCCAGCACGCTATTCAATATCTGTGATGCGCGCACATAGCATACAGAGATGATGTTTGTTCAATTACTGGCAAATGTACATACAAAGTTTGCAGTCGGACACATAATATGACATCAGATGAATATTGATGCTGTGCAATCATATGTGTGTGTACTATGCAGCATACATCATATATGCAGCATACATCACATATGCAACATACACCATCCATACAGTATATACCAAGTGTATGCAGCAATACCATGCATCACAATACCATGCAGCAATACTATGCAGCACAATATCATGCAGCATAATACCACCATGTTATACATTGACATATATACACACATGTATACATCCAACTTGATCACGATAACAGTTGGCATACATAGGCATATATATCAGTGCATCATGGAAGTATTGCAAATTTAAAAAGTAAGGGCTTATTTTAAATCACCATATAGTTCTGTCGATCGACTTGGTGACTGTTTGTCCGCGCCTAACCGACCACAGGCTTGTACCCTGTGGAACCGGGGGTTGAATAAGCAATACAACCATGTTACACTGAAGAGATGCACATCTCATATACATACCAGATGTTGCATTAGTATATCACATAGCATACCTGCTGTGCAAGTTTAAACTATAAACGAACCCACTTGGTATAAGGTGCCGATCATGATCATTAAAGACAGTAATTAGCTCAGTATTTCCTGACGTAGGATTTGGGATGGGATATTGTTCTACTGTTGATCAATGAAAGGAATACTCACCAGAACCATGTGTGAAATATACCAATCAACTCGTCATTCATGATGAGATATGCAGGATTACAACCACTAACCAAATCGATATATATCATGTTAGCTACATGCTGTTCATTGGTATACAGATCATCTTATATGATAAATCAATTTGCTTTGGTGTACTAAATCAGAAAGTACCTATACAATACATAAGTCACTGACATCATTATGTATGTTGACATTAAACTGACTCACTAAGTGTATATGATTAAGTATTATATCAACATATGATACATAGATACCATCCAACAAACACATGTGCGTGTTGGATGTCAAGCGACGGCGATACATATGGGACAGGATAAAACAACCTGCTGAAGGGCTGGATGGAGAATATCTCCAGACCCCAAGGCGGTATACAGTGCTCAAATAAACAGTTGGTCACTGTTGAGCACTGTCCATGCATCCCACACTCGCTGGAGCAAATTCATTATCTACTTATGCATCATGACAATTGAATCAGAAACCTGATCACAATTCACTGCATACTTTGTACAGTAAATAAAAAATTCAACATGATATCTGACAAAGTAGATAATAGAGATATTATGAGCATTTGCTCTAACTGCTTAATATCTGGGTGGCAGCACCACCCTGATTAAGTTAAAAACTATCTGACAGACATCAGTCAGTGACTACAAGTCATTGTTGATAAAACACACATTATCACCACTTTTTGCATGGTCATGCGGGTTTCAATCAGCAAAACCCCATGTGTTGACCATCACATATCTTCACGAAAATGCCATGAAAAATATCATGTGTAAAAGTGAGATATGTTACATAAGTTATGTAAGATGTACACATTGCCATATATATATATATATATGGCCAAAAACAGTGAAAATGGGTAAAATCCCATCGCGGGAGATTTCAAAATTGAAATTTGGACTCGATTTTTTCACGGAATATCATTTTATACCTATTAAAGTACCTGAAAAATATTATGTGCACATTCATATCTCATGTAACACCCTAAAATCGTGTGCGTAACACCTAGGGGTGTACATAGTGGCTGAATGCGTGAAAAACTCACACGCATGATTTCAAAATGAAAATTTGGGTCAATTTTTTTTCGCTGATCCAATTTTTCACCTATTGATAAATATGCCCAAAATATTTCAGCACTTGTAACACCCTGTAACACCCTGAAAATCACGTGTAAAAACTAGGGGTGTAACATACCTCCTAGATACCACGTGGTAAACAGTGACGTATTAAATGCAGTTTTGCTTTAATTCCTTCAGGAAATGTTCTGCACAGACTATATTATCTAAGCTGGCATCATCGACATCATCACAGTCAGTCGGCAATTTCGAGCTCATTCAGGGATTGATCTATCGCAAGACCATTTTTGGCAGACAACTTTATATTCCACCTACCGCCAAAGTTCCTACAGATGACGGTGAGATCACACAGCTTCGCCACATTCTACTTCATGAGTGCCACTCAGCCACTATTTCTGGTCATGTAGGCAAAAATCGCATGCTTCATTTATTGCGTAGCCGATATCATTGGCCAGGAATGACGAAGGCAGCCATTCAGTACATTCGGGAGTGCCCCGTGTGTCAACGCCAGAAAACGAGGAGACACAAACCTTATGGTCAGTCACATATACGATATTGTGTGCCTAAGACAAAATGGCTTGATGTATCTCTTGACTGGATTACTGACCTGCCTATCACCACTAATGGGCACGACAGTATATTTGTGGTAATGTGCCAATTCTCTCATCGCTGTCATCTCATTCCCTTCAACATGACCTGGACTGCTCAGCATACTGCTTCAATATATATGCAGCATATCTTCAAGCTCCATGGTCTTCCGAGGAACATCATCACAGATCGAGACCCCAGATTTACTTCTTCATTCTGGCAAACACTGTGGAAATCTACTGGTACGAGATTGTCTATGACGTCTTCACACCATCCACAGTCGAATGCAAGCAATGAGAGGAGCCATGCCTTCATTGAGGACATCCTCAGGTGTTGTTGCAATGATACTTCAGCCAATTCGTGGGAGGACAAGTTGCCTCTGGTGGAGTTTGCAATAAACAACACGGTTTCTGCTACGACTGGTTATACACCATTTTATCTCGACTCGATGGCGCATCCACTTTCGCCTCATGATCTGGCAATCACTATTCCGCCAGAAGCTCCTGTTCCAATACAGAATGCTATTCGACATCATTTTGACCATTACTCGGCTGTACATGTCAATGCGGTAGATAACATTTCCCGAGCAGCAGAGATCAACCGAGCAAGATTCAATAAGACTCACATGCCCCGACAATTTGCAGTAGGGCAGAAAGTTCTTCTACGGACTGAGTCTATTCAATGGACTGGTTTGACAGAGGCAGGCAGACACTTTAAGCAGCCATACATTGGGCCGTTTATCATATCCAAAGTTCTCAGCCATGGACGTGCTTATGAGTTAGATTTCGGGGATCTCGACATTCGTATCCATCCGGTTCAGCCTGTATCTAGAATAGAGCTGTACAATGACTCAATTCAAGCACCTTTGCCTCTGCCACAGATGATCACCGAAGAAGGGCAACCACTGTTTGAGATATCACACATGGCTACTGCCCGGTGGTATGGTACTGTCACAAGTACCAAAATGTATGCTTTATTATGGGCACTAGATGGGGTGTATGAGTCCCATGAAGGTTTTGAAAAATCATTTAGGACCCTTTTGAATTGTTATTGATGCTGAAATGTACTCTCGTGAACTTTAGGTATGTGTATGTGCGGTGTGCTTTTGGGGGGTGTAACGCCATAAAATTAATTAAATTTTCTGGTACTGTCACAAGTACCAAGCGCGCGGTGACTTAAAAGGGCACGCTATGTGGCCACGAGGTGGCATGCATGATGTCAAATTTCATTATTGGGATGTATCCTAAGTGGTCGTCATGCGTTGTGCCATTTGAACGTCTTTAACGCCAGTATTGGGATTCGATAACACCCAAGGGTGTGATAAAATGGCCTCTCAGCATTTTTTGTAGTAATATCGGGAGCGGTTTCGTACTTAAGTTCCATGTGTAGAGTCCAAGTACGGCAACTTCTCATGCATGTAAAGGTCTTGAAAAATCGATATATGGGTTTACTTTTGATGTCATAAACGCTGGTGAGGCGATCCGACGTTATAATATACTTATTTCGTAGCTTTAGTGCCACGACTAGGCTCCAAAATCGACGATAGCCCTCATACTTAAGGAATCTTGAGTTGGACCATTTGGTGGAGATGGGATGTTTAGCATGTCGCAGTTTCAGCGACGGGCAGTATGCCAACTGCCCCATGCTCACATCCATCATTGGCCATGTTATACAGCTTCAATTTGAGCCATCGCTGGGTTGAATAGAATCCCAAGTCTGTTCAAAAAGAAATCCGAAAGTAGCGCCATGATTTCGAAGACAAGTGAGACACCATTGTGTAACACAAAACTCCACCTTGTTGGCAATATGCATCCACTGGGAGGGCTACACGTAACCTATGGACCAATGGGGCATAATACAACTCAGTTTGGGTCGTTAAGGTAATGGTATATCATGGATATCACCATCAGGATGGAGGAGGACATCCAAAAAAATTCTAGCGTTTTGGTACTTGTGATAGTACCAGATTCGATTCTGGTACTATGACTAGTACCACTGGGCAGTAGCCACACATACTCTCAGATAAGATCACTAGAGGTGTCAAGTACTATTTAGTGCGATATGCAGGCTACGGCCCTGAGCATGACACCTGGGTCAAAGCCATAGAGCTGACCGATGCAGCAGACATGATAGCTGCCTATGAAGGCTAACATTATATTAAGCCTATTGCCCTTACTTTTTGTAATATATACTAATACATGTCGATCATCTATATACCTTGCTCTTAATGTTCTGTCATTATGTTGCATAAAAGCAGGAAATTGATCCTTCCTTGCTAAGGTGTAGTGAGCCTTGTACAAAAAACACACTATTCGATGAAAATGATATTCTCATGTGAAAATGATATTGCCTTATTTACCTCATGATAGGATTAAAAAGCCGCATTTTAACAGTCAAGAACATGCAAGTGCAGGTTGTGCATTAGATTTAATGGTTTTTATGGTACAAAATTGAGGTCAAATGCACTTTTTCGAAATCTAGGAGGAGTGAAAACACAAAGAACTTTTGACTCAGAATCTATATACACGTTATACACATATTATTTACATGTTTTTTTTCGTCTTGCTTTACGCGTCCACATCAGGTGCTACCGCTACCGCTACGCAATTATCAAAAGCTTCGTCTTCATCGGAATCATCCGATTCATTCAAGTCACCTAGGTCCTTGCGCGTGCGTTTGGATTGTTGTGCAAGCAAAGCGACGACTATCTGCGCGTATTGCTCGTTCGGTATACTCCGTTCGGGGTCTTTCGCATCCACATTCCATGCCAGCACTATTTCATTCTTATCGAAAGTCTCGGTAGACGGTCGGTGCCCCGGTGGCGCTGCGAAAGCTCCTACGTGACTCGCAAGTTGCTTGCCGAGGTGCTTCTTCTTGGTGTCGGTGTGCTTTTTGGGTTGGAAATAGCGATATTGCAGCTGTTGAGTTGACGGATAGCGCGCCTCCACCTTCACCAAGTACAACGGATCCGACCATTCGCTTCGCTTCAGTTGTACGCGGAAAGCGAACTTGTCGTTTTCAGATTCCACCGCGAGAGCCACCGCAAAGCTGCCGACTGTCATCTGGCCGTAGGTGACCTCCCACTGGGCGTTGTCCACGTACTGCTCTGCTCGCTTTTGGGCTCGACCTTGGTGTTTCCGTTTACCGTTGTACACTTCTATCGGCGCTCGATCAATTCGGCGTTGGATGCGCACGGGTATAGCGGGGACGGCGGCAGCCCCGGCAGCTTCTATCGCCAACGCGGGCGCCTCTATCAGTCGAACCAAGGTGGCATTGCGCTCGATGGCGATTTTCTCGGGATGCTGGAAGGGTATCGCGGGCGCTTGACATTCTCCACCAGCAGTTAGGTGGCGCTGTTTCTCGATGACATCCTCGCGCCAAAACTTTTCGTGCACCTCCGTGAGCTTTGTGCCCAAAATGTCCTTCAACGCCTGTAAGGTATGCTCAAGCTTTTCGATGCCTTCTTCGGTAAAAGGAATCGGCTTGATGTATCCAGGCCCCGCGACAGGGGGTATAGAAACAAGCTTTGGCAATGGAGTCTCGGGTAACCATTTTGGTGAAATGGAATACTGTTTGTACTGCATGCCCACTTCGCCGTGCTCGTTCATCTTGAACTTGAAAGCCTGCTGTGCCAAAATATTGTGGCAATCGAAGACGTGACCATCAAACCAAGAGCTGAAGTCGAAGATCTTCTCGGTGTGCTCGCATATTACACCATCCGTAAAGCATTCTTGTGCGACCTCTATCATCTCGTCGAGCGTCCAAGCTTGCTTGCGTCGTAGACGCACGGAGAAGCGTGAAAACATCTGGTCAATGTTCTCGTGCGTATGTCCCACCAACAGAAAGTTGAGTTTCACCTTGCGAAAGACGCCCGTGTGCACCAGCCAAGCTGCGTATGCCAACATCAACTTGCTCTTGTTGGTGCTCACATTGTCAAGCTGTACATACATACTTCCGGCATCGGGTATGAATTTTCCCCGTCCCCGTTGCGTCGATGCTCTTGAATGCGGAGGATATCCCGGTGCAAAACGTTGACAAGGAAGTTCGCATCGTCCTTGAAGTTGGCGTAGTTGAAATCCATGAAGCGGCCCACGTTCTCGATCATGCTCCCCATGTTGTGCACGTCAAGGAAGTCCTTAGAGTCCAGATGTTTAGGGATACGTCGAAAGTGTGGCAGTCGGGTGGTCCACTGCGTCATGCCATCGATGATCACCGAGGCATACTTATGCCAAGTTTTGTTCATGGCAATGCTCTTGGTCATATTCGCTTTACGACCATGTTTGTAGAACTTCTGGCGCTCCGCTCGTGCGATTGCCAGATGTTTGTTGAGAGGCCCGTTGTATTGCCCTGTGCATGATACACAAATTCGGGTCAGTGAACAAATTACATAAACATATAAACACATCACAAAGCTATTCATGAATATTCACCTTTTTGAGATTTGGTTAAGCCTTCCTTCAATAACTTGAAGGACGCGCAAACATCGCAGTGAGAAAATCGGTTCACCGATGGAATCTTTAGCCACTTGCTGCAATCTTCTTCAAATATTTTGTACCAGTAACTGAGAGAGAGTTTTTTGCTCTCCTCATTCTCACCCAAGCTCTGAAGGTACTCGTCCCACAGCTCTTCGATGGTCAATCCATCTGAAAGGTGCTTCTCGGGTTTGTGAGGTTGGGGTTGTCCGTATTCGTCCGCGTATTTCTCGAGCCATGCGACGACCGACTCGCGTTTCAGGGAGACCTTGCGGTTGTCCTCCTCGTACGTCAATCCATGAACAAACGTGTGTCGGCCCTCGAGCACGCGTGTTCGACAGTCTTGAAGATACCCGTAGCTGATGCCGTAAGCCATATAGTAGAACTTAAAGCACACCTGCTACAAAAAAAAGACACCGTCACTCAAAAATTATTAACACATTATCCAAAAAAAGCATAAGGGTTTTGGTAGGTCATGCCAATTTAAGACGCTTGGGAGACACCCCCAACACTGCACGTCTGCAGGCGGGACGGCCGTCGCATGCTCGTCAGCACTCTCCTCCGCAGCCAAAGTGTCTAATTGTGAGTCGCGCTTTGGCCAGGGACCGTTCATTAGCTAATGAACGGTTCCCGCAGCCAAAGTGTCTAATTGTGAGTCGCGCTTTGGCCAGGGACCGTTCATTAGCTAATGAACGGTTCCCGCAGCCAAAGTGTCTAAGTGTGAGTCGCGCTTTGGCCAGGGACCGTTCATTAGCTAATGAACGGTTCCCGCAGCCAAAGTGTCTAAGTGGGAGTCGCGCTTTGGCCAGGGACCGTTCATTAGCTAATGAACGGTTCCCGCAGCCAAAGTGTCTAAGTGTGAGTCGCGCTTTGGCCAGAGACCGTTCATTAGCTAATGAACGGTTCCCGCAGCCAAAGTGTCTATGTGTGGGTCGCGCTTTGGCCAGAGGCCGTTCATTAGCTAATGAACGGTTCCCGCAGCCAAAGTGTCTAAGTGGGAGTCGCGCTTTGGCCAGAGACCGTTCATTAGCTAATGAACGAGTTCAAAAAAAAACATACCTGCTTCTTGGCCAAAAAGTATTTGAAGTCGAATTTGTCTTCAGATCGTGAACTGTTTTTTAGCAAGTCTTTGATGAAGTATTCCTTCCTATCTTTTTGCGACATACTGAAAATATTTTCGCGAAAGGACTTAATATCTGCCGATGAGAAAGATAGACAGCAGTACGACTTGCAATTGCACTTAATGGTTTCTGCCATTGATATACTGTCAGCCTGCAAACGTCGCTGCTTGATACTAATTACGCCTGTATATTGTTTCTTGCGTATGTCGGATTCGTACGGTTTGCGCGTTACAATCTGCTTGTTTACTTCACCGTTAATGCACCGAAGAGGGTCTTCATTAAGCAAGTCTAAACTTGTCTCTGAAAATTCTGATTCTAGTTTGCTTTTTATCTCTTGTAAGTCAATTTCGCGCAAAGCGCGTGTCCCGGAAACGCGTGAAGAATTAGAGCTAACTTCCGATCTAGACGTCAAAGGCGCTTTCCAAAGAACCAATTGCGTATTTGCGCTCGGGGCTGTGCTTGGAATTGGCTCATTATCAAAAAAGTCAGCCCCTATTTCCATAGAATCTTCAATAACTATTCCCGGGCACGGTTTGCAGATAATCTCGCAACCCTCATCAAAAGGAATAGAAAACATATTTTCGTCAAAATTAGCCGTCATTAGCTTATGAAGCCGTTTTTTTCGTTCTGAAAATGATATGAACTTGCGAGTCAACGGAGAATTTCTATCTTACTGAATCGATCGATTCTCGATTTCAGCGCAAATGACACCAGCATATCTTAAAATTATATCCTTGATCTGAACAGACCGAATCAGAAAGCGACAGCAGATGTCATTTTTGACGGAAATCGTCATCGATATTTGACATGTCATTTTCAGCCGCCAGAAATGACTTACAATATTTTGCTAAAGTTACATCACTTTTCCAAAGTTCTTTCACACACACCCCTTTCACAGTTGACAGCCAATTTCTCTCATTTCAGTATGGCGACAGCAGAAACATTTCAAGCACTGAGGGAAAATCATACTTTCCAGTTGTACCTTGGCCACAAGTGGAGCATTATTAGAACGCTACAATCCGACAATCCTGCAGACACCTTGCGAATAATAATCCACCCTGAAGACCCAAACGATATGGGTGAAGAAATGATTTACAGTTTTCCTCAATACAGCTCTACGACTGTAGAAGGAGGTCATCTTCTTACAGAAAGACGTGTTGCGTATAGTATAATTGAAAACAAAATTCCAATTTTGTATTTCGTCGCTCTTAAACAAAACAAGCACACTGTGATCGAACTAGACAGCGATAATTTTGAGGAAGACCTGAGCTGTCCTAAGCACACGAATCGGCTTTCAGCTTTGCAAGATTTGAAAAGTAGGGCAGAAAACCAAGGAAAAAGCAAAGAATTCTATATAGCGAGCTATGTAAACACGGCGTGGAAATCGTCGATTACAGCTCCTTTTTGGCAAAGCAGGCGGCCACCGGCAGTGCCTGATGACCTCAGCCTTGGTGGCGATACCTGTTGTACAGCCTACGGTACGTCCCTTTCAAGCCCTGAGCCTGGACCGGGGCGGAAGGCGTTCATTTGCTAATGAACGCTTTTCGCCTGGAAACGCGCGCCCTGCGCCTGGACCGGGGCGGAAAGCGTTCATTAGCTAATGAACGCTTTCGGCCTCGAAACGCGCGCCCTGAGCCCTGACCGGGGCGGAAAGTGTTCATTAGCTAATGAACGCTTTCGGCCCCGAAACGCGCGCCCTGCGCCTGGACCGGGGCGGAAAGCGTTCATTAGCTAATGAACGCCTTCCGCCTCGAACCGCGCGCCCTGAGCCCTGACCGGGGCGGAAGGCGTTCATTAGCTAATGAACGCTTTCCGCCTCGAAACGCGCGCCCCGAGCCCTGACCGGGGCGGAAGGCGTTCATTAGCTAATGAACGCTTTCCGCCTCGAACAGGGCGCCCTGAGCCCTGACCGGGGCGGAAGGCGTTCATTAGCTAATGAACAGTTTCGTCTTGTCCCAGGCTGCCAGGAGAACGGATGTGCAGCGTGCTGCCGAACGCGCCCTTCAAGGACCTAGTGGCTCCAGAACGTATACTGGAGCGGGCGCTAATGTGGATATGTCTCAAGTGGCCACCCCATCTGAGGCAAGGAAGGCAGCCGAGGTGGCTGCACATGGGTGGCACGCTAAGCTAACAGTGGAGCATGCAGCAAAGATGGATTATGAGGAGAAAGCAAAGCTGTGCAGGCAAATCGAGATGGAGCACCGGTGGCCGAACCCGATGGATACCGACGAGGCGGCCGAGAAAGGGAGTGTGTTTCGTCTCCCCATTGAATGCCTGTACCACGCGACGGGGTACGAGGCCTGCCGGGATCAAGAGAGGGGCTGGGTGAACGAGATCAAGTCCAGCAGGAAGGAGAACCCGTGGGCCCCTTTCAATGCGGGTCTTGTTGCGATCGACGATGTCAAAACCCGTGCCGAATTCTCCCTGAGAAAAGCTCTCGAGGGAAAATACAGAGGCAAGGTTTTTGGGCACCAGCACTGTTATCAAGCCACCGACGAGTGTCACGAGGAAATCCCGTTGGAGGTAGCTTTCTGGCACTTCGAGAGCAAGATCTACATCGGTCTCACGCCTGACATGATTCGGTTTTTAGGCGAGATGCAGAACCAAATCGACCAGAAGACGAAAGGCAAAGACAACACCCAGTTCATGCAAGGGCTTCGTTCGACCCTTTTCGAAAAGCATGGGGTCGTGTACAGGGTTTACCGAGAAGCGTTGATCTCCGAGTTCGTCGCCGGCGTCCCCGAGGACACCGAACGGGGTACCCCTTATCAACCTGGGTATTACGAGGTCGGAGGGCTGGTGCAAAAAATGGCGGAGTTCGAATCAGAGCATGGATTTTCAGTCCCGGATCCCGAGAAATATCCCAAGGGATTCCAGTACATGGAGAATGTGCAGACGTTTGAGCGCGAGGGAGACCCTGAGCTCCTCCCCGAGGTAGAGGTGACGATGAAGACGCTGAACGATGACATCAACGCTCACCTCGATCGGGTCACAAGTTGGTACCCCGTAATGTCTCACTTGAACCAAGCTATGAGGACGCATGTGAAGCAAGTAGCGATGTCCAAGCATTCGGTGTTCGGCGAAACTCAAATCAACCACTACTTCATGCACTGGACAATTGCCAATTTCCGGCCGCAGACGTGGGACCTCTGCGTTAGCATCATGGAGGCTTACAGAAGGTTTGAGCTGAAGACCATGAAAAACCCTTTGGCTTCGAAGACCAAAAAGCGCAAGGCCTCATCTTCGCCCGCTAAGGGACCCGCCAAGAAAGCTGGCAAAAAGGGCACCTCCAACCGACAGGTAAATTACTTTTTACTTCTGCTTCAAACAGTGTTTACCCCCCAAAGCATCCTTTTCTATATTTTAAGACATGCTAAAAATGTTTTTTTTACTTGCAGATGGAAGACGAGGTGCAACGAGGAGGCGGGGACCAAGGAGCGGGCTCGTCTAAAGGGGCAGGCATTTTGGTGGAAGAAGCTCAGTTTCTCCACAATGCCAAATCCATGGGTATGACGTTCTGGATTAACTTGGGCGGCTTGGCGGGGGAGGCGGAGTTCGACAAGGTGGACACGTATCTGCGCCTGATTATCGACAAGGAGTTGTCAGTAAAAGAGGGGGGCCTGATGATAAGCCAGTTCAAGAAGGAACGCATGGTGCAGAAGCACTTGGTGTCCGCGGCGGGATTGCAAACCTGGGACGAATTCAAGAACGAGTTCACCTCCTACTGGAGCTCCCAAGAGAAAATCGAGTCGTTGATCGGCTGCTTACCTTCAACTCAGGGGGGAGCGCGCCGGGGGGGATCTGGGGAAGTTCCGCACGCGATCTTCAATTACGTCGAGAACGCGCGGGCGAATCTCAAAGAAGCGCAGGCGCCAAGCGCGGGGCAAATCCAAGGCTTGCAACAGGTCGAGGTGAAAGTCGACATCAAACTCTATCGGGAGGCGCGGACCGAGGGGCCGGAGCTTAAGGTTCCAGGAGAGGCAGGCCTTGAGGACGACGAGCCCACACATGAGACGAACGTGCCGATGTTCCCTCGTTGGAAGATCGTCAAGGGCAGCATGAGCGATATGAAGGACGTCCCGAGGCTGCCCTTCACGGGGACGATCATCGACTGCAATTACGCCCTTGACAAGGAGAAGACTCCCGACGCGATGACCAAGGAGGAGGTGCAACCGTTCCTGGAGTCTTTCAACGCCAAGACCACCGCCCCGGCATGGACTATCGCTATCTTTTGCGGTTTCGTCCAACAAAGCGATTTCCTGGAGGTGATTGACAATTACTGCTCCGGCCGCGCGGAGCGGTTCTTCTGGCACAAGCAGGGCGTGAACATGAACCCCAACAGGACCGTGCGCTACAATGACGTTGAATGTGGCGTCCTGGGGTACCATGTAAAGAGCGATGCCCAGGGGGAGTCTACTAAAAAGCCGGAGTGGATGTTCAACTTTGATACTGGAGAAGGTGAACGTGTGAGCCGCGCGTCACTTTTGCGCGGCTTCCCGGTTGTGCACCAGATGTTCAAACGCGACAACAAAGCCGTGAATAACCATCAGAAACCCCAAGCTCTGTTGATGGAGCTGATCCAGTGCCACATGCTCGGTGACAATCCGGGCAAGATGGATGAGAACGGCCATCCACTCAACTGGATTCTCGACGCTTGCTGCGGCGTCGGCTCGACGTCCATGGCCGCCATGAGGTGTGGTATGAACGCGATCGGCTTCGACCACGACCAGTTCATGGTCAGCTCTGCGCAGCAACGGCTGATCAATTTCGACAACGAGCCCGATCAGGACGCCGAGACGAAGCCAAAACAGAAGAGCGAACCGACGGCGAAGGGCAAGGAAGCGGCCACTGCCGAATCTGAGGAAGAAGAGTTAGAAGAAGATGAGCCAGATGAGAATGATGATTAAAATAGTAGGATTTGTCGACCGCCCTGACTGATAGTATCAGTCATGCCTCGACGGTATAGGGTGAAAAGTACTCTACTCGTAAACATTTGAATAAAGAATGATACATGTATGCATATTTCGGTGTTTTCATTGTACGCATACTGCACTTTTCTACCGTGTTGCCTTTATGTATCCCTATTTCGCGCATAAATATCACTAAACCCTGATTTTTTTGAAATATATATAAATCCAAAAATGACATATGATAATATCATTTTCATCGAATAGTGTGTTAAAATCATACCCTTGCACAGATACGCATATATGCGGGTACCATATCTGTGGATAAATAAAAACTGCTATGCTACCTTTGCCAGACCGCGGTTTGTCATTCGGATCTTATGGCCAGTAATCCGCAGCTACCGGATACTGAGGTGGACGGAGTTGTGATCCTGAGTTATGATTGACATACATAACTAAAACGAATTTCACATTAGTACGTTGTCGAATCCAATCTATGAAATGTTCGTCAGAGCGCGCGTACCAATTCACTTCCTGGTGATTTAATACAGTCGGTACTCCTTGATGCGCAGACCCTTGATGCACTCCTCAACGTCCTGCCTGACGATGGAGTCCCCCACTGACTTGCCAGCGTTGAGCGCCGCTTCCCTGCGTCGGCAGCTTTTCACGTAAGCGAGGCCATCCTGCTCGGCGGTCTGCGACTTGGCGACCAACAGGTCCTCCTTCTCCTTGGTGCCCTTCATCAGGAACTTGGCCTCGAGCTCTGCAATGAACGCCCTCAAGGCCCAAAAATAGTGAGAGTCCTCCGTGCCATCCGGCCCTGTGAGACCCTTGGTGGAAGTTGCTTCCTCCTCCCACTCGTTAGACAGCTCACCCTCAGCATCACTATCCTCGAACTTCTTGCAGACTGCCCATGTTGCCCCTGGCGCCAGCTCATGGAAAGGAGGTTGTGCGCAGCGCACTGAGCCCTGGTAAGAGTCCCTCGTAGTGAGGTCCTTCAAGACATGACATGCATGGGAGGCCATAACATGCCAGCACTAACAATGTCACCGTTCACCACATTTTGACTGACACGTCAGTGGCAGAGTAGTCACTGTCATCTTCATCTTATCATTTCTTGGTCACCCGATCATGACCATATCTTCTCTGGCAGGTCTGCACCTCTCGGGCAGTCATATTCGCGAAGCCTGTCATACTGTCACCTCTGTCACGCGTGTCACCAGCTGGACAAACCCGGCGCGGTACCATGAGAAGCCGGCGTTTGTTACACCAGCTCGTCACGCGCGTCACTCCCCTACGTTTCTGGACGCGTGCAATACATCGTATTGAACACATATTGCAGGCATATTGCACGCGTATTGACAATAAATGTTCAATACAATAAAAAATGTTACAATATGTGTGCAATATGCCTGCAAGCGCTCCAACATGTGTGCAACATAGTATTGCAGTGAGCCCTCATGTATTGGAGACATATTGAAGTTCTGATGCAGAGAGTTATTTCAATATGCCTTCAACACATGTGTAGTATAGGGTTGGAGACATGCACCATGCATGTCGCAAACACTATGAAGGCATGTTGCAGACATATTGCCCACATATTGTATGCATATTGTAAGTCAGCATTCAATATGTTGGATACACACTGCGGACCTACTGCATACGTATTGAACATGTAAATTCAATATGTTGTATATATATTGCGGACCTATTGAATATGTATTGAAACGGAACATTCAGTATGTTGGATACATACTGCGGACCTATTGCATACGTATTGAACATGCAAATTCAATATGTTGTATATATATTGCGGACCTATTGAATATGTATTGAAACGGAACATTCAGTATGTTGGATACATACTGCGGACCTATTGCATACGTATTGAACATGCAAATTCAATATGTTGTATATATATTGCGGACCTATTGCATATGTATTGAAACGGAACATTCAGTATGTTGGATACATACTGCGGACCTATTGTATACGTATTGAACATGCAAATTCAATATGTTGTATATATACTGTGGACATATTGCATATGTATTGAAATAAAAGTTGCCTATGTTGGATATATATTATAGACCTATAGCATACATATTGCACATTTGCAACATGCGGTGTGTTCACTATGTTTCCACTATGCGTATGCTATGCGAGATAAACAAAATAAGAATAGTAGGGAACACTCGAGCATCTTTACTACGATTAACATGTATCTAGCTAGGCAGAAAGGAATACGAATGGGACTATCAAATTTTATCATACCAACGAATACACAAAATAATGTTCTGCTCGTGCACTTTCTATTTACAATACGCAAAATGATGTTCTACTCGTGCACTTTCTATTTACAAGATGCCAACCTAAAATCAATGTATTCATCTAGAACGCTTGACGGGATGCTTGAAGTTGACGTCGTACTCGAGGCGGTCGATTTTCTCCATCTCGCCTCGCTCCAAAACAACCGATCTAAAATGGAAAGTAAAGAGCCAACACTTAGTAAAAAAGCGGAAATGCACAAAAGAATATTCTATTGAAAACATAAAGGACTTATCAACCTAGAATGTTTGAAGGGATGCTTGAAGTTGACGTTGTACTCGAGGCGGTCGATTTCCTCCATTTCGCCCTCCTCGAAAACAGCCAATCTGAAAAGGAAAGTAAAGAGCCAACACTTAGTAGAAAGCGGAAAAGCACAAAATAAACCTTTATTGAAAACATAATTAACAACCGAGCAACCTCAAATAAATGCGAATATGAACGCGAGATGAAAACCTAATATGACTTCGCCACGCGAACGTTTTCAGCGGATCTGAAAAACGAAACCAACCAACTAACGTTTAGTAAAGAAGAAAGAAATTAGCAGTCGTCAACGAAAGAAGCAAAGGAAAGTAAAAGGGGGATGTGGAGTGAGTTGGATTTGAACCAACTATATCGAGTGCAAAGGACTCGCGGGAATTTCCCGTTCACTCCTAGTCAAAGTTTCACGCATGCCAAGTATGAGCGCGCGAAGCACACACAAAATAATACACACGCATAACCAAAACATGCACTGCAAACCAGTGCCATATTGCAACCTGTGAGAATTAAAAATATCACAGCACGCAACTCACTGGTGAGGCTGCTGCAACACTGCTGACGGCGAACTGTGAAGAGTGCAATAACGTGAGTTTGAACTTGACCGTTCAGAAAATTCGAAGTGCTCAAAAACTTTCCCTGCCGTTCAGAAGTCACATCGGATCGACTCGTCATCGTCATGCGAGCACGATCGACGATGACGACGATGATGACGATGCGATGCGATGCGATGCGATGTCTCAGACTCTCAGTGAGATGAGTGACATAAGCATTGAGAATAATGAAAATTGACTTACGAAAACAAACCATTGTAATGAGAAGTTCATGGTTTAAACCACGAAATGAAAACCGTGGTTTAACCAAGGTGTCATCACTGCGTTTCGCGGACACGATGGAAAGAATTTTCGATCGGACGCTTCGGTTCGGATTTTTGATCGTGAGCCCGAAATTTCGTGGTTGAGACCTCGGTTGAGTTTCGCTATGAAAAATCTCGACCACGGTCGAGTTTTGTGGTTGAGTTCGATTTTTCATAGCGAAACTTGGTTAGCGAAGGAATATTTTGTACACGTCTGCGACAGCGTGTGAGCCGACGTGTCTGGTAACGTGAGACATTTTTTTACCTCGGTTGAGTTTCGCTATGAAATCTCGACCACGGGGGGGGGGCGTGGTCGAGATTTCGTGGTTGAGTTTCGCTATGAAATGAAAAGTTCGTCAGCCATCGTCATCCACATGCAGCAGATGTAGAATTGAAAAATTAATTTGGGAAATTCACAGATCGACTCGACTGACGCGCTCGTGTAACCGAGATGTCGAAAATTCGTACTGAACTCCCAGTACTGAACTCCCAGTACCTTCGCTACCTCTTTTCGCGGCGACACCGTCGCGTCACGGGGGGGTGACCGAAATCGAAAAATCGAAAACTGAATTCGACATCTGCTGACATCGTGATGACATACCGTGGTTGAGACCGTGGTTGAGATCGTGGTCGAGTTTCGCTATGAAAAATCGAAACTCAACCACGAAAAATCGAAATTTCGTGGTCGAGTTCCATTTTTCATAGCGAAACTCGACCACGATCTGAACGCTGACGGGACGCGGATATCCCCCCCCCACGTAGGCAGAATATTCCGGGTATCCATAGCGAAACGTAGTTGAGAAATCTCGACCATGGTCGAGTTTCGACCATGATCGAGATTTCGTGGTTTAAACCATGAACTTCTCATAAAGGTCTATTGGACGAGCGTCGCGCTCTCACCCTTGCGGTGATGGGTTCGAGTCTCAGTGAAGGGTTTTTCCAAACCATATTTTGGGCCATTTCGGGGGGACTTCTTGAGTATTTTGGGGGTACTTCTTGAGTTACGATTTCGGCCGTTCGATTCACGAACGAGGGGTGCAGATTCTCCTAAAAATTAAAATTCCAAAATTGTTTCCCCGAAAATTGTTCAATCTGTTCAATACTACTGCAATACATGAGGGCTCACTGCAATACGTTACCGCTTGCAGGCGTATTGAAATGGCGTATTGGAGATGGGTCGAAAAAGTGCCAAGTCAGTTTTGCGAAGATCCGTCTGACGTGGCACTGGCAAAGCTGACATCAGCAGTTTTCAATACATCTCCAATACGCCATTTCAATACGCCTGCAAGCGGTAACGTATTGCAGTGAGCCCTCCCGTATTGAAGTAGTATTGAACAGATTCTCCTCTAAAAAGTTTTTTAAATTTTTGTAAAGGTCAATATGCGTGCAACCGCGTGCAACCGCCTGCAGAGCTCAAGGCAGGGATCACTTCAATACGTGAGGGCTCACTTCAATACGTGAGGGCTCACTTCAATACGTGAGGGCTCACTTCAATACGTGAGGGCTCAAGACCTTGAGCCCTGCCTTTAGCCCCCCCTTTCAGTATGCTGCGGAAGTGTTGAAGTGAGCCCTAAAAAAGTTGAAAAAACATGTTCTTCAATTCTGGTGAGACTTGTTATATGGACTCAGGAGCTATATTTTGCGACATAGCTTGTGTGCGTTTTTGTGGGGGGGGTCCGAAAACCTACTTTTGGGTTATTGCTTTACTTGAAAGTTCCTTCAGCATATCGTCAATATGTCCGCAGTATATGTCCAATATATTACAGCATAGTTGCAGTACATTTTCGAAGGGTGATGGGCGTGGTAAAGGGGACTTCAATGCAGTATGGTCCGAGGAGATCAAATTGTTCATGGTGAAAAGCGACCTCGCCATGAACGATCCCCTCAATCATCATCACCAAGTGATGCGGAGCGACATCGAACCGGCTTGCCTTCGGCTAGAGCCGCCGCCCTCGTCCAAGGGAAGGCGGCCCCCCCCGTACAACAATCTTCGTTAGCCAAGCGCGCGATGAGAAATCCCGCGCAAGGCGGGTGCTTAGCCGATCGAGAGCCGATCAAACCTTCCAATGCTCAGGAGGGTACATCCCTCAAACCCCCTCCCAATATCAAGCTCATATTCCCGGAAGGTTGGAGTACCGCGGAAGGCTTCCGCGACCCGGAGTATGAAACGATTACGAAGAAGGAACGCCTTTTGGCGTGGATTGCGCCTCCACATCTTCCAATATCTACGAGGGAACTGGAGTTGTCCGCGAGGTAGCACCCTTTCTCTTTCTTCTCGACGTTGAGGTTGTGTCTTTCTTGCTTCACAGGACTCTTTGCTACATGTATGCAACATGGTTACCATATGTTGCATACATATTGAGATTATATTGTAGGGATCCTGGAACACATTGCAGGAAAGTCGATGCGCACTATGTGGAAGTGGACACGGTATGGCATCATAAGTGGCTGCCAACGCGACTGCTCCCGCACGATTTCTCCAGATTGGCGCACGATTTATCTCCAGACAATACCGCGTGGCCGACTTGGTTACCACCTTCCGACATCTTGGAGCTAGAACCGGCAACGGTAACCTTTAAGGGAAATCGTTTCGACTTGTTCCACCGGTGCCTAATTGCTTGCAACGGATTGTCGAAAGGATTCGTGGCATGCAAGAGGCAAGGTAAGGGACTCTCGCGGGGCATGATTTCCCTCCCACCATTCCTCACGTGGCTCGCTGCAATAGTGCTGCAGCACGCTATCGTGATGGTTGCAGCATGTTGATGGGATGCTGAAAACATGTTGGGACGATATTGTGCAGAGATGCGGGCGAGGCGCCCCCCGAGGCGCACGAGGCCCAAAGCAAGGAGTCCCCCCCGCCGCCCAATGCTGAGGCACCCACGAGCCCTCCACTAGCCGGCGGGAGTGCAAGGTAAGGGACTCTCGTGGGGCATGGTTTCCCTCCCACCATTCCTCACGTGGCTCGCCGCAATAGTGCTGCAGCACGCTATCGTGATGGTTGCAGCATGTTGATGGGATGTTCAACACATGTTGGGACGATATTGTGCAGAGATGCGGGCGAGGCGCCCCCCGAGGCGCACGAGGCCCAAAGCAAGGAGTCCCCCCCGCCGCCCAATGCTGAGGCACCCACGAGCCCTCCACTAGCCGGCGGGAGTGCAAGGTAAGGGATTGTTTGCAGCATGTTTGCAACATGCATCAACATGCCTGCAACATACCACAAATATGTTGTATTACTTGTGCACGTGCCATGCAGGGCCGCCGGAGAACTACACGCATGAGTTTGTCAAGCGAATGGGCGAAATACACGAGGCACTTTCCAAATCAGGTTGGTCGAAAGCGGACATGGCGGAACGTTTCTCGGCCACCGGATTCAAGTTGCCCGCCGCATTCGCAAGGTTGTCGTACTTTAACTTGGCGTTGGATTGGCTCTATGATCCTATGCACGAAATCATGAACTTGGGAAACAGGCTTGCAACAACGCTGCTTGGGCTGGATTTCAACGAGAACGCGCGCAAATTTGCCGAGGAGGAGGGCCTGCACCCAGAATGGGGGCAAACGGAGTGGGTGCAGAATTCGAAAGGTGAGTTTTGTATTAGTGCAACATTTCTGTAATTGTGTTCAATATGTCATACATGTGTTGACGGTATACGGCAACACGGACAGGGGAACCGCATGAGGTGTACAAAATGACAAACGGTCCATGGGGGATCCCACCGCGTCCGAAGGCTTCGACCACCTTACGTTCTCCCGAAACGGAAAAATAATTAATATAGAATAAGTTTTCATAAATTTACAATAACCCGTTTTCATCGTTAATTTAGAATAAGTTTTCTTGATGTCATCCGGCTATGACCGGTGGTCCTTTTCACGACTCGTGTTCAAATAATGTGCACACAGGTCAAACGCTCTCGTTCCCGCTGGTGCCATCATGAGGAAGCCTCCAAAAAGCTTTAAGAAGGTTTGTCTCGCTTGTGATAATGGTGGGCGCCGTTGTAATAGACACTCACGGCGTGTCCTGCTTGGAAAAAAGGCCCCTGTACTTCTTCTAGATCCTAAACCCTTTGACTTGCCTTTTACCGCTGCACGCGACCGGCAAGCATCTTTGAAACTTCCGAGTTTCAAAGATGCGTTTTGTATTTTGGGTGCACCCTACTTTTACAAAACGGCCGAGCGCTTCCCGTTTGTGCGGGATATTCACATTTATTCCATGGAATATTTCATATGGATTAACACACATAAGCACGAAGGCATCGGCCACGCATCTTTGAAACTAACGAGTTTCAAAGATGCGTTTTTTGTCATTTGGGTGCGCATACCCAAATAACAAATCAGCCGAGCGCTTCCCGTTGGCGTGGGGTATCCAACGCTTGAATGTTGAATATTCATTGTAATATGAGTTAGCAAGCGAGGTTGCAAAGGCATCGGGACAGAATCTACGAAACTGTCCTAAAGTATGCCTTTGCCTTTGGGTTTGGGTTCGAAGGTGACACCCAAACCCAAAGATGCCAAACAGCCGAGGGCTTCCCGTGCGTCCTAACGCACGAAACTTGGCACGAATACTGCCATGGTACATATATTTAAGTTACCAGAAGCTCAAGGCTTCAAGTTACTTGTGCGCGAAACGCGCAATCTATTTCTAAGGCAGATGTTTTGGGTTTGGGTTCGAACGTGACACCCAAACCCAAAGATGCCAAACAGCCGAGGGCTTCCCGTGCGTCCTAGAGCACGAAACTTGGCACGAATACTGCCAAGATACATATATTTAAGTTACCAGAAGCTCAAGGCTTCAAGTTACTTGTGCGCGAAACGCGCAATCTATTTCTAAGGCAGATGCTTTGGGTTTGGGTTCGAACGTGGCACCCAAACCCAAAGATGCCAAACAGCCGAGGGCTTCCCGTGCGTCCTAACGCACGAAACTTGGCGCGAATACTACCATGGTACATATATTTAAGTTACCAGAAGCTCAAGGCTTCAAGTTACTTGTGCGCGAAACGCGCAATCTATTTCTAAGGCAGATGTTTTGGGTTTGGGTTCGAACGTGACACCCAAACCCAAAGATGCCAAACAGCCGAGGGCTTCCCGTGCGTCCTAGAGCACGAAACTTGGCACACATACTGCCAAGATACATATCTTTAAGTTACTTGAAGCTCAAGGCTTCAAGTTACTTGTGCGCGAAACGCGCAATTTATTTCTAAGGCAGATGTTTTGGGTTTGGGTTCGAACGTGACACCCAAACCCAAAGATGCCAAACAGCCGAGGGCTTCCCGTGCGTCCTAACGCACGAAACTTGGCACGAATACTACCATGGTACATATATTTAAGTTACCAGAAGCTCAAGGCTTCAAGTTACTTGTGCGCGAAACGCGCAATCTATTTCTAAGGCAGATGTTTTGGGTTTGGGTTCGAACGTGACACCCAAACCCAAAGATGCCAAACAGCCGAGGGCTTCCCGTGCGTCCTAGAGCACGAAACTTGGCACACATACTGCCAAGATACATATCTTTCAGTAACTTGAAGCTCAAGGCTTCAAGTTACTTACTTTTTTTCAAGCAGAACACGCCGTGAGTGTCTATTGTGGCAAAGATGGCAAATAATAAAAGTCATTATGCGTAAAGAGTCGTTATTCACGGCCGTGACTTTTAGATTCACGGCCGTGAATCTTTCCGAATGGAACCAAAAACCGTTCGATTTTAATCGAACGGTTTTTGGTTCCATTCGGACATATGGACATCACGGCAAGACAACTCTTCAGTGTAATATTTCGCATGGCATCAGGCATGGGGATAGCTCAACAGGTGACACAGTACAGCGTCAGGGATGCATACACCGGTCATAGCCGGATGACATAAAGAAAACTTATTCTAAATTAACGATGAAAATGGGTTATTCTAACATTATGAAAAAATATTCTAAATTAAATAGCCTACCTCGGGAAACAGCACTCGCCTTCTTGAAGGAGTTGCGGGGAGTCACCCGGTGGGGCGATGGGCATAAGCATTTGTTGCGCACCTCAACCGCCTCCAACGGCGCAAAATACGCAAAGCACCTCAAGGCGCATGCGGCTTTGAAGGCTTTCGAGTCCAAGTTGTTGGCGGTATTGTCCTCTTGGCCTCGCGATGATGGTGAAGTCGACAATGCGCTGCAGGACATTGTGTCCAAACTGACTATCATCATACGGGAATGCACTGCGCATTCCATAGAACCTCGGGTACGTATTCAATGTTGGTGTGATATGAGTTCCACATGTCACAGGTATGTTGAATATATGTTACAAACGTATTGATTCGTACGTGCAGGATATGGAATATTTGAGAGAGCAGACCAGACTTTTCTTTGAGGACTTGGAAGCGAATGATCCTCCACAGTGGCTTGCAATCAACACCCATAAAATCTGGCATTGGGCCGATCTGCTCCTGCGATTCGGACCTGTGCGTGAATGGTGGATGTATGCCTTCGAGTCAATGAATGGCAAGCTAGCTAGGTGGGTGAAGAACAATGCGTTCCCCGTGGCAAGCATCATGAACGGATATCTAAGGTTGAAAACCTTGCGCTCCCTACGAGGCATCCTGACCATGCTTTTGAACCGAGAAAGAGCTACTGCCGGCCGTGTCCCGCGGGCTTTGATGGCGGGCCCCGCTCCCGGCATCGTGGTCACTACCTTCGGGGAGAAGGGCAAGCCATTGGAGCTAACGTCCTTGGAGATTGACCAACTGACCCGCTGGATGCGAGCGAGTATTCCCGCTTGCCGAAAGCTTATTCAACAACATGCTGAGTACGACCTGTTCCGGCGGAGGTGCAACCTGCAAGCTCGCACGCATGTACTATCTGTAGTATACCTGCAACATATTGTCAACTTGTTTCTGTATGTTTATCATATATTGTAAGTATACTAAGAATATGTTGTCATCACAGGGAGAATGCCGCGCGCTCTAAACAAGCACTGCGGTACCGACAAGAGGTGGGTGTTGTGCCCGCGATCGCGTTCGGTCCATTGGAGGACCCTGAAGGATGGCTTGGTCGTCAATACACGGCTTACGAGAAGTCGCTCATGATGGGTCCCGAACCCATGTGTTCCGAACCCATGTGTTCCAAGTACAACAAGGTGAACATCGGCGGTGTCTTCTATCGCACTAGAGACGGGGACAAAGGGAAAGTGACAACCCAGTGTTTCGTCCGCGCATCCTTCCCCAAGAATGATGCCGATGCCGATGACGAGTGGGAGGACAGGTACGACCTCAACCACCGGTTTGCATGCTTCTTTGCCTTTTCGTATATCTCTGCAACATATATGCAATACGTCCCCAACATATTGAGGGTATGTTGTACGTATATTACAAAAACATTGAACATTTCGTGCGCAGGTATGGTATCATCAACGCCATTCTGCGGGTTAGCATTGGCGGTGTGCTCTACACTTTTTCAAAGTGTGATTGGCTACCCGTGCCCACGGAAGCTCAGATCGCAAGCTTCAAGCTGAAGAACTCCATCCTCGGCGTGGACAAGGTGTCCAAGGCTTACTACACCTTCAACCCATGGGACACCTCCAAGTACACTATGGACAACCGAGAGCCCTACCTACTGGCCAATCAAGTCCAAGCGCAAGTAGTGATAGTCAAACACCCCTGCATGGATTCAGGATTCAGCGGTGATACTTGATACGAGCGACCGCAATATGGAGAAACTTGCACTCGTTGATAGACCCGTAGGTAGTGATGGTCACTTTGGCACATGCGGGAAGTGTAGAGTCGGTGGCGAGCTCCTCCTGTGTGAGAGGGCAGGCTGCAAAGAGGCTATGCACGTGCGATGCGCAGGGCTCACCGACATCCCCACTGGAATGTGGTACTGCAGAAAGTGTGATGACGCATAGTAGTGCCTCTGTACACATTTGATATACCTGTAATATACCAGATACGTATTGCGGACATATTGTAAGTATTGTGCAATATGTGAGCAGCAGGGGGGTCTTACCCCTTTACCCCATGCAGTCACGTGTTGCATAATTCACTCTGATTGTAGACATATTGCACATGTACTAAAGATATTCTGCATGAGGGAATGTTTCAATATGTGTTCAACACATATATTGCAAACGTGTTGAATGATTCATCTGATTGTAGATATATTGCACATGTATTGAACGATT